>PITA01009016.1:0-80658 GCA_004023965.1 Spilogale gracilis
TTTTTTTTTTTTTTTCAAAGATTTTATTTATTTATTTGACAGAGAGAAACACAGCTAGAGAGGGAACACAAGCAGGGGGAGCGAGAGAGGGAGAAGCAGGCTTCCCGCCGAGCAGGGAGCCCAATGTGGGGCTCGATCCCAGGTCTCCGGGATCATGACCTGAGCCGAAGGCAGTTGCTTAACCAACTGAGCCACCCAGGCGCCCCTGATCCCACACTTTTGATCTGAAATTGGTAGGTTAGCTAGTTTTTTTTTTTCCATTGTCTTCTCCAGGAATTAACTTTTGGCAGAACATAGTGCAAGCTCTAATGAAAATGTCAGAAATCCCATTTTGAGAACATTTTGGGTCAATAAACCTACTAATAGTTAATATACCTTTCCCTCAAATGGCAGTACCTAAAAAGATGGTTTCCTTCTTTTCAGGATGGAGAGGCAGGGAGCATGCTCATGAATATTCATGGTTCTGCCTACTGGCCTCACGCATTCGAAAATACTCTATTCCTAAGGCTAATGAGCTCTTAAATTTCTTTTGTGCTAGGGAAAGAGATTTTATTTTTCTGGATAATTTATTTTGGTACCCGTCCATTTTCTGAAAGTGATCTTTCCTTTAAGACCCTGGACACATTTCAAGAGTGGATAGGAGTTTTACATAACCCCCCCACACAGAGAAGCCCACGAGCCTAGAGATAACATTGAGGAAGGCTGCTCACAGAGGCTGGGAGGCAATAGGATGAGAAGTTCGCCGTGAGCCCAGTTCCCAGGGAGATCAATGTCTAATGTCAGTGTCCACATAATCAACACCCTCGAGAAATGCATAAAATCACGCAACAGAAAAACACATTCTCTCTGCACCTTCCACTTGCTCTGTGAACCGCTCATTTGATCTCGTTCAGTTCCTGTCCTCTGCACTCTGTTCCATGTCAAAGGGGCTGGAACCCTGTGAGTGGCATTTCCCAGACACTCCTGCCTGCAAACACGCCCTATTCACAGGGCACAAATCCCAGGCATTCCCAATCGCAAAAACATCCTCCCAGTTTACAATCTTGGTTTAGAACTCTCTATAGCCCCAGGATCCCACGTCAACCTCAGGGAGGACTCTGATTGGGCTTGCCTGAGCCAATCACAGTGTCCCAGAGGATGGCATATCCTGATTGGCTAGCCTGGGTCACATGCCCACTGCAATGGTGTGAGGTTGGGGCCGGGTGTCATGGTTGTCAGGACCATGTCCTGAATGGGAGCTCGCTAGAGAAACCAGCCGAAGGGAAGTAGGAAAGCATGCTGGACCCACAAATGCTATGGCTGCTCCTGACCACTTCAGCTTCTTACTCCTCACCGTGTTAGCTCCAGTGGTGCCTAGAGGTCGTAACCCTCTCATCCTTCCCTGGTGCTGGGAAGCACACTTATTCTGATGCCAGTTTGCGCATAAGTGTATCTCAGTTTGGGCTGCCCCTGAGACCAGGACTTGGGGATGGGTAGTTTATTTGAGAAACAACCCTCGATGAACTGGAAAGGAGGGAGTCCCTAAGACAAGGAAGAGAAGAAAACCAGTAATGGGTGTGTTAATAAGAGGAGGAAATAGGATTCAAGTGCCCTGGGGGACCTTTTGAGAGATTGTATAGTTTTATCACTGCAAACAATCCTTCAGAATTGTGCACAGGGGGATAAGGATGGAGGAGTTCTTTAGACCACTTGGCATCGTTGCTTGATCACTGCTCCTGGGAGCAGACTCTCCCTCGCTCTTCTGGCCAGACTTGCTGGGGGGGGGGGGATGGGAGGTGGTGGATAAAGGACACTCTCAGGCAGGAGGACACAGATGCTCAAGGGAGGAAGCCCTTGGCCTGGCCCAGAACTGCCCACTGAGGCTATGAGTGACTTCCAGAGTGGGTTCTGCAGCAGTCTGTTACTTTGCCGGTAGCAATGGCCCCATGAGGTTAGGATTACTCCATTTGCTAGCTAAGGACACTGAGGTTCAAACAATTTCAAAGCTCTGATCCTGGAGATGCTTTAATAGCAGGCAATCTGATTTTTAAAATAGAATGACCTAGTTTACAGAGTTCAAGGTTTTAAAAGTTTCTTCCACAAGTTTGACCTGCATCCTGTTTTGAAAGTTTGTTATTACAGTTGCTTATTAATTGGCCTTAATAAGGATCCTGGCAGTTATTATCTGAGAGTGATAAGCATTTCAAAACTTAGGAAATGACACACGGGGGAGAAATAGTGGAGCTTCATGCTTCAGAATGTTGATGTGGGCTCAAGATTGGCTTTAGCCCTGCAGGGCTCACGAGATAGTGGGCCACGGTGCTTGTGAAGCATTTCCTGCTACAAAGGGAAACCACAGCTTATCTCTGGGGCCACTCCATGCCCCACCGTGAAGAAGGTTCTGGCAGGCGGCACTCCCTGTGAGTCAGCCTCATTTTTTCAGACATTATAAATTCGATACGTTTTATGGTGGTTTTGAAAGCACTCCCCCAACATCAGTTCTCACAAATCAAGGACCAGATGGGGTCCTGTACTCTGTCCCTTTGCTCTCGATCCCAGGCCTGGAAACTTGACACAAAGGGAGCACAGGGATCTCTTTGGCTTGGATGTGGTAATGAGACAATAGATAACTATAGCTGTGTGGCGCTGGACGAGTCAGGCTAGTCCTCTAGAATATGAAGGAGCTTGGTTCATCAAGTGGCCAGTACGAAGCCCTGGTGCTGTACCACCCCTTCCCTGCCCACGGCATGGGGTGCTAGTCCATCATGGCACTGAGCTAGATATTGGCCTCAGAATCCTTCTGAACACAGTGAGCCAGGATCAGGTGGGTTGAAACCCATTTGCCATTTGCGGACAGGACTCTCTAAAGTTCCTTCTCACTTTAGGTCATTGGATTCTGCGGACATGTTGGCAAACTACGCCTACAGGCCTAAGCCCGCCCACTGTGGGCTTGTATAATCGAAGTTCTCTTAGAACACACCCAGGCCCGCTTGTCTGTGAATTGTCCGTGGCTGCTTTTCCGCCACAATGGCAGAATTGGGCACTTGTGATGGAGGCCACGTGACCTGCAATGTCTAACCTGTTTGCCAGCAGCTCCTCTACAGAAGAAGTTTGCCACCCTCTGATTTGAACCTCTCTCCTTCCCTCCCATCTTGTCTTCCGTGGGTGAGGCTCTTCTTTGTCCCTGAGGGTCCTGTATGACTGAGTGATACTCTAGGTGCCTGTGGTCCTTTAGCATCCCTGAGTCTGGAGGAAAAGGGACAAGCGGGTGCGAAGGTAGAGGGAATGGAATCTTATGCTGGGGTGGCTGGAGACGGGGTTAGCAAGACAAAAGATAAGGGTGTATCTAGACACGAGGGGCCCAGCCTGCTCTTTGTGCTGCCCCCGAAGGGCTGCTCCCCACCCTGCTGGCATGCACATTGGTGCCTGAGCCGGCTTCTGGAGCTCTGCCCTCCGAGAACCCTGGCATGGCCCACTGCCCACTGGCTTCCAACAGCAGTTTGGCTTGAAAAGTGCAGACTTGGGCCCTTGTAGTTTCCTGAAGGGAAACAACCACCTTTCCCTGGTCTGTGGACAACAACCCCTGCCCGCCTGGATGTCGGCAGGAGCATTAAACTCAGGAGCTGGGAGCCGGGTGATGCTTCTACAGCGGGGCGGGCGGGCTTGCTGTGTCTGTGTTCAGCCCATGGGCTCAAACAGCCTTCTTGGTGAGGATAGCCAGCCCTACACACTCTCTTCTCTTTCCCTCTCGGGTCTGTCGGGACCCCTTTTCCAACTTCCGCAGGCTTGCTGCTAGTAGCTCATACCTGGGGCTTTGGGGGGCCTACCTGCGGCACAGGGCTTTTAGCCCACACCAAGAGTGCAAAGTGCTTGGATGTCTGAGTGTCCCTGTGGGGCAGCCTGCAGCCAGTGACTGTTGGCGGAGAATGGACCCCAGCCCTTTGCCGCCAGGTGTAATTCCTGCCCAGCTCCTTGTGGGCTCAGCCCGAGCCTGGGACTCTGTCAGCTTCTGTACCTTCAGGTCAGGCGGACAGCAGGCCCTGACTGATCGGGCTCATGAAGGCAGACAGACCACTTTTAGATTCCGACAGTCCATTATTCACAGAGACTGTGAAAAGAGGCATAAGCCAAAGGCGCTGACTTCCCAGATCCTTGTCCCACGCACCAAGAAAGGATGATCCCCACACAAAGGAGACCAGATGACTACAAGGTGACTTGGGATTACCCCGTTGCTGAGGAGCCAGTCGTAGGCGGTAGATTTGGGGGTCAGGGCAGGAAACCCCAACCCTTGTCAGAAACCTGGAGGTGAGGAGAAACTGCTTCTGGATAAGCTCTAGGGGGATAGAGGGGACAGCCTCCCACCTTCTCCTGCTCCAGGACGATGAAGGTGTCCCTCCAGTGCTCAGTGTGTTCAGTTCCTGTTGTAATCCACCACAAACTTGGGGGCTTAAGCAACACAAATTTATGGTACAGCTCTGGAGGCCGGGAGTCTGAAGTAGGTTTCTCTGGGCTAGAGCTGAGGAGTAGCCAGGCCACACTCCTTCCACAGGCTGTAGGGGAGAATCACTCTCCTCCCCTTTTCCAGCTGCTAGAGGCCTGCGTCCCTCGGCTCGTGGCCCCTGACAGCCATCAGCTCAGCCCAACCTTTGCCTTCATGCTCATGTCGTTCTCCCTCTGATGAGGACCTTGTGATCATGCTGGACCAAGCCAGGTCATCCAGTTTAGCCTCCCCATCTCTAGATCCTTGGCTTAATTCCATCTACAAAGTCCTCTTCAGAAGTAAGACTAGTCACAGCTTCCGTGGCTTAGGAGGCGGCCTTCTTTGCAGGCCGTTACTCTGACCACCACATTCAGCTTAGCTGTGCTTCAAGCCTTTGCACCCCTGGTCTGGATCTATGCCAGATGGCCAGGGAGCCATGTGGGCCGGCTCTGCCTGCTTCCTCCCTTTCCCCATCTGGCCCCTCTCACGCCTTGCTAGTTCTCCCTGGGAATACTTCCTTAATCAATTGCTTGTTCCAGATCTTTGGCACAGGGGGAGCTGCCTTAAGACAGTGGGAGAGGGAGAGGAGCACTTGGTGGGGTAAGGGGACTTGCTTCCTTCGTTCCTGTGCAAGATTACAGAGCAGGGACCCTCCTCCTCTGTTAATTAAGGAGAAGCTGGCTGGTTTTTCTGAGGAGTTATATAAGCCTGACCGACCTCCCAAGGGGGAGAAGGTTGGATGGGAGTGTCCTGCACCCTGTGGTTCGGGAAGGGTCAGCAAGGCCTCTGGGGCACCCTGGTGCATCTGCTGTGCCCAGTCACGGGCGGGGGGCAGCGGGTGGGAGGAGTGACCTCCAGGCGACAAGTGGCCACGGCTTCACAGTCCGGCAGCTGGGACCCTCTGGCAGTTGTGTGCCTGCTTGCCGCTCTCCGCCCTTATCATCTCCTGGCCTCCACAGAAGGGCGTGACCAACTAGATATAGAATTTGAACTTCATTCCAGGCCCTAGGGAAGCTCCTGGGGTGATTTAAGCCAGGAAAATGACACAGTGTAGCTGACATTTTTGAACGGTCACTCTAGTGCCAAGTAGAAGGCTGATGGTGGGGCAGAGGGGGAGGCAAGATGGCCAGACAGGAAGCCGTAATCTTGTCCAGGGAAAGATGGTGTCCTGATCTGCTCACTCAGTCCTCGAGGGCACTCACAGAACAAGGCAAAGTGGACCTCAGCTCCATTTCCTGCCTCATCTCAGCAGAGTGGACAGCTGCTTCTCGCCTTCTGGCTGCTCAGATCCCATAGGGTCTGCGCTTCCTGCCTCACCTACCCCCCTCCAGCTCTGCTTTCCACCTCTCCCCAGACTCCAGGCTGCACCTCAGGCACGGTCTTCCCCTGCTTCTCCCGTCTCCATCCCTACCCCCATCCCCACGCGCTCCGCTCCTCCCGCCTGCTCTTTGCCCTGTGTCCTGAGAGTCTCCTGCACCCCAGTGAGAAGAGCAGCATCTAGAGCCCCCCGCGGACTTGCTCGGTGGGGGAACTTGGCCCAGAAATCTCTGTTCTAACAGGTCTCCTAGGTTAGGTGGTTCCGCTCCCTTGGGAGCACTGTGGGGGGGGGGGGGCGGGGCGCGCGCGCACACACTGGAATCACCTCTGGAATTACTAAAATCACCCCCCATCCCCAACCAGTCAGGATCTCTCGGGGTGGGCGTGCGGAGGGGAACCTGACTTCAGCACCTTTTTAAGCTGCTCTGGTGATTCTGATATGCAGCCAGGATGGAGAATAGCTGTGTGCGTGTGTGTGCGTGTGTGTGCGTGCGTGTGTGCGCGCGCGTGTGTGCGCGTGTGTGTGCGTGTGTGCGCATGGGTGTGTGTGTGTGTGTGTGTGCGCGTGTGTGCGTACACGTGCAGTGCACGTGCAGTTCACTCAGCACACATTCTTTGGGCCCCAGCAACTTGCCCGGCACCCTAGCAGGTGATTCCCGAGACTGGAGAGCTGGCATCTTCCCGGGTCACAGCATGGAAACAAGGAGATGTGGTTTTGTGTGTCCATTCCTATAGGTGCGGAAGGGGAGAAGGGGTTGGGGAGGGGGGAAAAACACAAGACTTGGGGTAAAAAACAAGATCCAGGACAGGTTTTATTTATTTTTTATTTTTATTGTTTTGAAGATTTGATTTATTTATTTTGACAGAGAGATAGCACAAGTAGGCAGAGAGGCAGGCAGAGGGAGAGGGAGAAGCAGGCTCCCTGCTGAGGAAGGAGCCCGATGCAGGGCTTGATCCCAGGACCCTGGGATCATGACCTGAGCTGAAGGCAGAGGCTTTAACCCACTGAGCCACCCAGGCACCCCGGGACAGGTTTTTAAAAGAAGCGATTAAGCGTCGGGGAAGTGGCCGCTGCTGTGAAGCCAGCACTGTCCTGTCCTGCCCCCTCTGCCAGCCTGACCCTGCGGCGATAGGCACAATCACTATCTGGATGACCCGAAACCATGAAGCTGGCTTGGCTCTCTGATTCCTTCCTTCCTTTCTTTCTCTCTCTTTTTTTTTTTTTTTTAGATTTTTTTATTTATTTGGGAGATGGAAATAGCGCAGAGGTGGGGGTGGGGTGCAGAGGGAGAAGCAGGCTTCCCACTGAGCAGAGAGCCCCATGTGGGGCTCCATCCCAGGACTCCAGGCTCACGACCTAAGTTGAAGGCAGACGCCTAACCGGCTGAGATGCCCAGGTGCACCGTGGCTGCCTGATTCCTAAACCACAACCACGGTCTCTGGCAGCTTGCAGGGAGGAGGTGTGGTCAGCAGGAAAAGAGCCACCTTCCAGGAGCCGTGAGGTAGGAGCCAGGAGCCACGAGGTGGGTCAGGATTCTGCTGGTATGCGTGGGGGCGTGGGGCGTCAGGAGAGCTGGCAGTGAGGGAAGGCAGCGGCCATGGGGAGCCAGCGGAGCCTGCAGGTGATTGGAGGCGGGGGCTGTCGGGGCTCTTCTGGAGTTCAGGGTAGTCTGTTGTCCACACTCACCCACTAGGGAAGCGCCTCTGTACCTCTAAGTCCCAAATGGGAGGAAGTACTACTCTGGGGTAAGGATGCAGGCCCCTCGACACTTGTCCTTTCCCCAGCTCCTCCCACAGGGACACTGGGGAGAAAGACGTGACTGCTGGAGAGCCATGGGCCGTCTATGGGGAGGCTCAGCTGACCATGTTCTTGGAAAAAGAAGTAGCTTGAGGTAGAATTCTTGTTCGGGTTTCAGCTACATCAGTATGAACACAGGAGATTTGCTTTCTCTCTTGTTGCTCCGTTCAGAGAAGTGCTAGCATCCACTCCTCTTTGCCTCTAGGTTGGCTATCAAGTTAGCAGGAGCCATGACCTGGTCTGGGCCACGCGGGGCTGGGCCTAGGTTTGCAGTGACCGAAGGGAGGGAAGTTGATGGGGAGAGGAAGACCCCTGGCAAGAATTCTGAGGAGCATCTTGGCTGGGTTCCTTCAGAGCAGAGCTGTGCAGGGACCTGGCGCAGGTGGCTTCCCTGGTGGTGATGCTAGCAGGCGGGGGGTAGCGGCTCTGTACAGCGGGCACTCGGCATCAATCCACTGAGGAACCCTTTAGAATTCACTTCAATGTAAACCCCTGGAAGAGCGTTACCTTCCAGAGTTGTGCCCATGTGTGAACTTAGCTGCCTCTCACGGCTTTAAGAAAAAGCCTTGAGATGGCAACACAGGGAGACACTCCACCATAACTGAGAACAGATGCTGGCAACATGCACCCAAAATCAGAGGGGCTGAGGGGAGGTGGGCCAGGCATTGGAGGCATTGGACATGATCGCTAAGAATCTAGTTCTCAAATATGCCCCATCTCAAATCACAGTGCTGCCATTTGTTATCTGTGTGGCTTTGGGCAACCTCAGTTTTCCCATCTGTAAAATGGACTTGATAACACTGCTTCTCTCATGAGGTGAATATGAGGAATCAAACAGAGCACCCAGACAACTGTGTATTGACATTCAAAAGAATGAAGTTGGATCCCTACCTCACACCATGTCCACAAAACTTACTCAAAACGGACCAACCACAAGACAGAAGAAAAGACAGGGGTAGATTTTTTTTTTTTTAAGATCTTATTTATTTATTTGGCAGAGAGGCAGGCAGAGAGGGAGGAGGAAGCAGGCTCCCCGCTGAGCAGAAAGCCCAATGTGGGCCTCAATCCCAGGACCCTGAGATCATGACCTGAGCCGAAGGCAGAGGCTTAACCCACTGAGCTACCCAGTCACCCCAGGGGTAGATCTTTACGACCTCAAATCTGGCAGCAGATGCTTAGGTCTAACACCAAAAGTATGTGCAACAAAAGAAAAACTAGATAAATTGAGCTCTATCAAAATTAAAAACTTTTGTGCATCAAGGGGCATTATCAAGAAAGTGAAAAGACAGCCTAAAGAACAGGAGAAAGTATCTACAAATTATACATCTGGTAAGGATCTAGTATCTCAAATATATAAAAAACTCTTTTACAACTCAGCAGCAAAAAGACAGACAGCATCATTAAAGAGAGGACTTGAACAAAGCATGCGAATGGACATGGCCCCAAAGACATCCAGATGGCTAAGAAGCACATAAAAAGACGCTCAGCATCAGTAGTCATCAGGGAAATGCAAATCAAAACCACAATGAGATACCACTTCACATCCCCTAGGATGGCTATAATAAAAAACAAAACAAAACAAATAACAAGTGTTGGCAAGAATGTGGAGAAATTAGACTCCTTGGATATTGTCAGTGGGAATGCAAACTCGTTGAGCCTCAGTGGGAAAGAATTGCCAAGACAACCCAGTGATTCCACTCCTAGGTGTATATCCAAAAGAATTAAAAACTGGCTCTCTAACACATATGGGTACACACACGTTCATAGCAGCATTATTTTCAATAGCCAGAAAGTGGAAGCAGCCTAAATGCCCATCAGAGAATAAAAAGATGAATAGATTGTGGTCTACCCATACAATGGAATATTATTCAGCCACAGAAAGAATGCATCGGTAGATACATGCCGCAGCCCGGATGAACCTCAAAAACATTATGTTAAGTGAAAGAAACCAGACACCAAAGGTCACATATTGTATCATTCCATTTATACCAAATATCCAGAATAGGTATATCCCTACAGATGGTACAGACCAGTGCTTGCTAAGGTCTTGGGGATGTGGGGGTTGGGGAATGATTGCTTAATCGGTATGGGATTCCTTTCTGGGGTGATGAAAACGTTTCAGAATCAAACATAGGTGCTGGTTGCACAACACTGTGAGCATGTTAAATGCTGCTCAATTGTTCACTTTTTTTTAAAAAGTAGGCTCCATGCCCAGCGTGGAGCCCAATGTGGGGCTTGAACTCACCACCTTGAAATCAAAACCTGAGCTGAGATCAAGAGTTGGGTGCTTAACTGACTGAATCACCCAGGTGCCCCCTGAATTGTTCACTTAAAAATGGTTGGTTTAATGTTATGTGGATTCCACTTCAATTAGAAAGAACACAACATTTTAAAAAGAGAAAACACAGGTAGATGTAGTACCCTAGAGTTGTGCCGGCTCAGCAAGTCATGGTGTGCCCGCTGGGAGCTGTCAATATTCCTGTTCCTGTAACTGAAATCTGTGTGATCCCAACACTGTTCTCGTCTCCTTGGACCCACCCTATGTACTCCACGAGGCTAGGTCTTCCCCAGGCCCAGGAAGGAACCTCCAGCTGTCTCTTCTCATCTATTCAGTTTTAGGTAATAAAATGCCCTCAGGTTGAAGATTTGACTCAGTTTAATTCCTAATACACCCAGTTCAGTGTAACACCCACACTTTGGATATGACAGTGCTGCCCAGCTCAGGTGTGCTCGCTGGGCTATGGGCAAGTGGGTGGGATGAGCTGTCCTGCTCTTTCTCTGACTTGAGCTCTTATGCCCCCTTGACACTCACCATTGACTCTTCCTGGGGTAAGGTTGAGGGGCAGTGGTGAGGGTCAGGAAAGGGCCAAGTCCTAACAGAACCTGAAATGGTTTTGGTATCACTCTCTCTCACCCTCGTCTGGTACCCGACAAGCCGAAGCTGCCCTTGCTCTGCCATTGCCATCCATGGGACCTGGCTGGCTCCAACGCAGCCTACCACCACCCGACCTCCCTCCTCAGGCTCATGACTACAGCCTCTGGCCTTTAGATTTCTAGGCTCCTAAACTGAACTGTCCCATTGATTTCCTTTGCTCCAGGTTGAGCAGGTCAAGGTGAGGTGACAGCATCCTTACCGCATTCCTAGGAGGGTTGGCTTCACACCCACTGACCACTTTCCTCAGAGAACTCTTTGGTCAGTTTGGATTCGACCCTTTGTAACCGTCTGGTGGTCAAGAGGTGAAGTGTCACATGTCTGGTTTCCAAGCATCTCCTTTGGGAATCTGGCCTGGGTTCCCTTCAGCATGCTGAGGTTGTCCCTCCATTTGCACATTCTTGGCCTTTGGTTCTCAGTAAAAATGAAGATGGAAAGAGTCCCTTTAAAAAATCCTGTTACATTCTTATGTCACAGTATGCATTCATTTCCTGGAACTGTTGTGACACATGACCCTAAACTGGTGACTTAAAACAATGGAAATATATTACCTCACAAATCTTCCAGCTGGAGGTCCAAGATCAAGGTGTTGCCTTGCTGTGCTGTGCTATGCTCCCTTGGGAGGCTCTGTGGGAGAATCCATCCTTGCTCTTCTCCAGGCATTCCTTGGCTGGTGGCTGCCTACCCAGTACTCCCCCTCCCCGCCATGTGTTTTCCTCTCCTGTCACCTAATCTCCCTCTGCCTCTCTCTTACAAGGTCACCAGCACTGGAGTTAGAGCCTACCCATTTAATTGAGGATGATCTCATCTTCCTCAGTGAAGATCCTTGTTCCAAATAAGGTCACATGTATATGTTCTTGAGTTGGACATGTTGAATGGAGCCACCATTCAACATAGAATTTCTTACTTACTTATTTTATTTCTCTGTTCCTATATTCCTTCCCTACCACAGTCAACAGAAATTCTTAAATGACCACAAATTCTTTGAAACTTCTCCCATAAAGAAGCAGAGTCTATGTTCCTCTCCTTGAATTTGAGTGGGCTTGTGACTGCTTCCACCAGTGTGGGGGAAGTGATGCCATGTGACTTCCATGCAGCCTCCTCCTTGCTTGCTGCTACTCTGAGCCTCTGTATAAGAACTCTGACTACCCTGAGACTACCATGCTAATGCCTGAGGCACTCTGGTTGAAAGCCCCGGGTGAGCCTCTGCCAAAATGCCAGACATGTCAACAAGATGCCTAGAGCCCTGCAGACCAGCTCAGTTTCCCAAACATACTACCTAGTGATCCCAAGTCAATGCCATGTGGAGCTCAAGTATCTCCTGGAAAACCTGTCCAAAACCCTGACCTATGGAATCATGCAATAGTATAAAATGTTTGTTTTATGTCACTAATTTTTTGGGATAATCTGTCACAGAGCCATAGTAGCTGGAATAGTATCATTCTGTCTATTCCTTTGCTTGAAAATATGTTTTGTTATTTTGCGTGCATGCCTTTAAATTTCTATAAATGCTATCATGTTATAGATCTCATTCTGCCCGCCCCATACTGTAATAAAGCCCCCATGATACCAATATGTGCTGCCATTTTGTTTCTTCAAACTGTTGGTTGGACTTCCCAGCTGCACATGGTGTGGACAATTTCTCCACTCCAAGGGGAGGACCTTCACCTTACTTCTGCCTCCTGTCATCATCACCATCAACATAACACACAGCTCTATCCTCAGCCAATTATAAGTTTGTTAGAGCAAATCTGGGGATTTACTCAGGGGTAGAATTTCTGGGTCACAGTATGAGTGACTTCGTTTTAGAGTAAGAAGTATGTTGACCATGCCAGTTTATACTCATGTGTACCAGTAGGGTAGAAGGTCCTTCTATTCCAAATCATTATTTTGTTGTTATTTTAATTTTCAATTTGTGTGATCACTAGCAGCTTTAAGTGTTTCTTTAAATAGTTGTTAGCTTTTAGGTTTCTGCTTATGTTGATTGCCTGTTCTTGCCCTTTGCCCATTTTTTGGATTGGGTTTACTTTTTTTTCTCATTGATTTGCAAAAGGTATGCAAATATTTTAAATACCAATTTTTTTTTCATTTTTAGACATATATTTTCCCTCATTTTGTTGTCTGCCTGTGAACTTTGTGGAATAGAGATACTTAGTTTTGATAAAACCAGTTCACCAATGTTTGCCTTATTGTTTGTGCACTTAAAGGTGTATCTAATTTTCTATCCTTGGGCCATAAAGATGTTCCCCTACCGTGTCTTCTCTTGAAGGTCAACACCTTATTTTAGGTATTTAACTCAGCTAGAGTTCACCTTTGTATGAAGTGATAGGTGGAGAGCCAGTTTAATTTTTCTTCATCTGTTTCCCCAGTACCACTTACTAAACAGCCTATTGGTTTCCAGGTGATCATGGCAACACAAGCATATCTCAGCAGGGTACTTTGTGTTCTCAATCTTGCCTGCACTCCATAGACTATAAATTCCTTAAAGACAGAGGTGTCCTTTGCTTTTTCCCTTCTTCCTCATCCATTTTCTCCTTCTTGCAGCCCAGTGCCTGGCACGGTCCTGTGCATGGAATGGCTGCTCACCTACTGGTTAACTGGAGTCTACAAACTTCATTTCTTTATAACAAACCCTATATTGCCTAGAAGGCACATAGAATTGTAAGTTCAATGAACCCTGTGAAAAAGAGAGGAGACACGATGGACAGAGAGATTCTGAGTTGGGTGACTTTCAGGGTAGCATCCCAGAGAGGCAGCATCCCACCTAAGAGGTTGGCAACTCCCACCATCCTGAGACCTTGTTTTCTCCAAAAAGTAAAGAAACTAGAAACTAACAAGTAACTTTCACATTAGATCTTAGGGATTGGGTAATTCCATAATATCACCATTATCATGGAATCACAACATGATTCCATAACATCACCATTAGCAGGGGGAAGGGGAGAGGAGCTACACTTTTTTGAGCTCCTACTATGTGCCCTACACTGTTGGGCAACAGGCCATCAGAAGTCCAATCCATGTCTTTAGGAAGTTTCTTGGAAGAGGTTGAAATCCAAATAGAAAAGTGTGTTTAGTGCATTAATGGAGGCAAGCCAAAGGCATTGGAAAAGGAGGGGACTGGCAAGAGGGCAAGTATCAACAAAGGAGTGCAGTTGGTTTAGGTGCCTGTGAGAGGTGGAACAGAATGAAGAGGATTCTGGAAACAAATGGAGAGGGTGTGGTAACGGGTTAGGAGGAGAATCACGGGAGTGAGTTGTCGTGGAGGCCAAGTCTAGAAGTCATACTGGTGTCCCACACATCATCCCTCAGTCCACCACTGAATGGAGCCGCATGCAGCATAGACAGTTCCTATGCATGCAGATGGCTCCCCACCTCAAGCACCCAACATGGCTCTCTGCCCTCTTGCCTTGGGGAGTTGAGGCCTGTGGTGAGTGACCCACAACCAGTGGGTGCAAACAGTACTGCCCACTGCTTCTGCCCTTCATCCTTGGCAGAAGCAATTCAAATGTGCACCCTTTATAGTTCCTCAGAGGACCTAGGAGGAATGGAGCCCCAGCTGCACACAGCAGGAGTCTGAGAACATGCTCCTTCCTTGTCCCACTTTCCCTGTGTCTCATTCTGCTTCTTGGGACCATGTCCCAAATAAACTCTCTACACCCAAGTACTTGTCTTAGATTCCACTTTGGGTGAACCTGAACTAAGAGAGGAGAAGAGAGAGTTTTAAGAAATAGAGTGAAGGATTGTTCCAAATGGGATGAGGTGGGTAGTGATATTAGGAAGATTAGCTACTGGATAAGCAAGGAACAGCCACTGACATCCTTGGTACCAAGGATGGGGAGGTGGTCCTGGGGAACTGAGGAGGCAGAGAGTGAGAAGTTTAGAGGAGAGGGAAGAGACAGTCACTTCAATATTCAGCTATCCCCTTCCTCCACTCCCACCCAGTTCCCATCATATTCTGCCTTCTCCCCTCCACAGAGTTCTCGAGCCTCCTTTGGTGTGGCTTTGTAAGTATGTTCTCCAGAACTTTCCATGATTTATGCTCTAGCACGCCAGGGGCTATCATCCATGGAAATGGGGTTTCTGCCCCCATCTCAATGGTATGGAACCATAGTCCATGTACCAGCTCTGTGTTTGAAACTATTGTTGTCTGTTTTTTTGAGGCTGCCTCAGACATCCACCCAGCCATCCCCATCAATGAGGTAAGTGGCTGCTGATGGCGGAAAAATAGGCACAGACAAAACAGAACCATCTGTCCAAGGTCAGCCAGGAAGCCTGCCGCAGCCTTGAGTCTGGAACGCAGAAAACAGATCTCCCAGACCTAGCCCCAGGGTGATGAGCTAAGCCCATACACTTCAAGAGGCAGAGGAGGAGGGTGGAGGAAAAGGAAGTTCTCATTCCTCTCTGGCTTCAGGGAAATAAGCCACGGGTGCTTGCAGCATGGGTAGCCACCTGCAAAGAGTCTCATGTCACGAGAGGGTGGACAATGTCTGCTTGGCCAGGTCTGGGTCCGGGTGTCAACAACAGACACCGGCCAGCTTCTGTACTGAGCCCCAGGGCACAAACGCACTTTTGAGCAGGATACCAGGGCTGGCTTACTCCTCCCCAATGCCCAAGTTCAAATCCAAGTCAGGAAGCCTTTGGGTTTGGAAGAGAAAAGAGAGGGAGAGAGATGAAGAGGGGAGAGGTCTTATGCTCGGAGAAACTGAATAATGCCAATCTTGACCACAGGGCAGCATTTAGCCAGGGAGGAGTGTGACATGTAAAAAATCCACAGGATTAAGAAAAGTTTACCTAATTTCAAGTATGTAAGAAAACAGGAAGCACGGATACATTTAGGTATAGAATGTAAAATTGTGAATTTTAAAATGACAATAGGAGATTTTAGTGAGATGTTTGAGAAGAACTTCCTTAGTTCCGTGGTGTGCTGGTAAGTGCTTAACAATCATCTCTAAAACAGCAAGAGCCAACTGTCGGGTTCGGGTGCGCAGCGTTTGCCAGCGTCCATGGTGTGGATACTCCCTCAACGGCCAATCTGAGCCTTCCAGTGTGACAGCACTGAGTGTGGGGCTAGCAGGAGATGCGCACATCTACTCCCGCAGGCTCGTGTGAGCTGGCTCCAGCCTGCTGCTGATTCTAGTCCAACCTCCTCATCTCATAGCAAGCAAAACAGAGGCCCAGAGAGAGCAAACGACCCCCTCAAGGTCATGTGGGGGAATTAGTGACAAAGCTGGACTCCTCACCAGTGTCCTTCCCTTTATTCCATACTGTCATTTACTCTTTGGTTTAGTTGCTCGTCTCTAGAATGAGGGAGGCTTCCATGAATCTGAGTCTTCCTTTTTGATTTTGAGAATTGTTTGTGTGTGTATATGTCTTTTTAAGCTATTTTATTTGGCCATTACCTCTGCCAGGAATATACCTTCTCACTTGCCCAAAGATCGCATCTTTTTTATCCCTCAGGTTTCAGATGTCACCTACTCAGGGAGGGCTTTCTTGACCTCCATATCACATCCAGTCCCTTCCCTATCACACGGTCTTGCTCATTTTCTTCATGTCAGTTAGTGTCTAAACTCATCTTATTATTGGTATCGCCTCCCTAAAGGGCAGTCTCTTTATAAGCAGGAACTGCATCTTTTTCACTGTTATGTCAGCTCCTAGAATGGGCCTGGAACCTATTCTTTAATTTGCCGAATATTTATTGAGCACCAACTATGGGTCAGGTAACAGTTTGACATGTGGCTTTCAGAGAAGGGCTGGGTCGTGCTGCTCTAGAAAGCGGTGTGTTCAGAGTTTCTTTCTGTGGCTGTGTGTGGAGACTTGGACCCACAACACCTTTTAGGGACAAAGCAGAACAGAGAGGCAGTAGATCCGGGATGCAGGGAGCGAGTGCTGGCTGTGGAGATGCCTTGGGCTGGTTACTCGGTGCTCCAGTTATCTACTGCTGCATAGCAAATCACCTCCCAGACCAAGCAGCTAGAAACACAGCATTTTACTATTTTATTTACTTATTTTTTTCCTACATGATCTCTTGCTGTTCTGGAAAATGCAATCTGCCACAATTAACCTATTGAGTTTCACCTTCTCCATAGAATTATTGCACGGATAGTATATATATCAACCAGTGGATTACCTAACATGCAGAAGGCCCTTAGTGGGAGGGCATCCCCTTTCTTATCCTTCAGACTCAGAGGCTATTACCTTTAGCTTCATTTTTTCATTTGTTCATGAGGACATTAGAATGAAAGATTTCTTGGGCAGGGATCTCCAAGGTGTTTGTTTTGTTTTGTTTTTTTTAAAGTCGGGTTTATTGAGGTATTGTTTACGTCCAGTAAAATTCGCCCTCTTTAGCGCACAGGTCTAGGACTTCCGACGAATGCCTATAGTGTGTGACCACCACCACTATCAGGATGCCGACCAGTCTCATGAACCCAAAACCCCTGTGACCCTCTAGAGTCAGCCCTGCCTTCCCCAGCTCCTAGTAATCCCTGATCTGTTTTCGTCCCCACCCTTTAATCTTCTCTAGAATATCATATAAATGGAATGTGCAACCTTTTGAATGTGGGGCTCCTTTCTACCAGTGTAATGCACCTGAGAGACACCCATGCGGGTCAGTGTATCAGTAGTTCCTGCCTTTGTGATGCAGATCCATATTGACTGACTGCACCACACTTGGTTTTTCTATTTCAAGCCTGTGTTTGAGCTCAGGGACTCTTTAAATGAAGTCTGGTGTAGGAGCTCACAGTATAGAAGAGATGAGAACTGAAATCTTGGGGTGCAGTCTAGGTGATAGGGGTGGGGTGGGCAGCCATGGCCCCATGTCATAGCACGAGAAGTCCCTACAGGGCATCTGGGGGTTCCTGGGAACACAGTTTGAAGACCCTTGGTTGAGACACTTATAAATGAACCTGTCTGTTTTTTGGCCTCTCTCAAGTTTAGAAGTCTCCATGGGTTTTATTTTCCTGGAAGTTGTTTCCCACTGTTCCAAAGAGGTGGACCTCAGCGAAAGAGAAAATATGGGGTGGCAGGGTGGGGGCGGGGTCATGGGTTCAGATGTCAGCTCTTTTTTTTTCTTTCTTTCTTTCTTTTTTAAATTTTTTTTAATTTATTTGACAGAGAGAGAGATCACAAGTAGGCACATAGGCAGGCAGAGACAGAGGAGGAAGCAGGCTCCCTGCTAAGCAGAGAGCCCAATGTGGGGCTCAATCCCAGGACCCTGAGATCATGACCTGAGCCGAGGGTAGAGGCTTTAACCCACTGAGCCACCCAGGTGCCCTAGAAGTCAGCTCTTTCTTTCTTTTCCCTTTCTTTCTTTCTTTCTTTCTTTCTTTCTTTCTTTCTTTCTTTCTTTCTTTCTTTCTTCCTTCCTTCCTTCCTTCCTTCCTTCCTTCCTTCCTTTCTTTCTTTCTTTCTCTCTTTCTTTCTTCGAAGATTTTATCTATTTATTTGACAGAGAGAGTGAGTACAAGCAGGGGGGCCTGCATGGAGAGGGAGAAGCAGGCTCCCGCTGAGGAGAGAGCCCAATGTGGGGCTCAATCCCAGGACCCTAGGATCACACCCTGAGCCGACGGCAGACATCTAACCAACTGAGTCACCCAGATGCCCCTTGCACTGTCTTGACCTTAGCAAACTTGGGCAGAAGAATCCGGCCCCCTCTGGTGGGTCTCTATTTTCTCATCGGCAAAACAGAAATTGAATTAAAACGGAGGCATGAGGGGCACCCTGGTAGGGAATGGTGAGTGGGTGAGGATGCTGGCTCTTGACTCCAGGCTACAACCTCGCTCCATTCTCTGTCCCCCGCCCCAGCCAAGAGGAGGGCTCCCCTCTAGAGCCACCGTCCTGTCTAGCAATACTGGTCTACGTGGAGGACAGATGTGAGCAGCAAACAGCATGGAGGGCATGGGCGGCAGAGTGGGAGGAGAGCGTGTCTGCCTTCTCTACCAAGAAATGGATCCGCCTCTTGGCCCTGCCCCTTCTGGCCAGCACGACTGGAGCCCTAGGAATCAAGATTCTTTCCTCTGGCGAACACGACACCGCTCTTATGTTGCCTGTGGGGACTTCTGGCTTTCTTATTTGCCTTGGCCAGGGAAGTGTGGTTAATACATTATATGGGCATCTCGTAAGAGTGATGGAGTTCTTACTGGAATAAATAATTAATGGTGACATCGTACAACTTAACATCTAGGAGTATCACTCTCTGCGAAGCTCAGGGAGGGTCAGAGTCACACCCTGTTTTCGGAGAAGGATATTTAACTTGATCTCAGACTCTTCCTGGGTTGTGTTCCCAAATGTTCTCCTTGCCATGCTTGACACGCCCGGGGCTAGACTACTTTCCACAAATCATCTTCACCTTTTTTCACCCCATCGCTCCCAGGGACCAGTTGTCATTACAACTAAAATGTAAGCGGTACCTTCTGGGTAAGGGAAACCACCCCTTCTCTCTGGCTCCTGTCCCCGGCCCAGGCCCTCCTGTGGACTCAAGGACAGCAGCCTGTTTGACCCCAGTCAGCTAGGGGCAGTCTTCTGCTTGTCCACCGTGGACCCCCACCCCCATATCCTGTCCTACTCACTCCCTCATAGCATTTAACTCACACACAATAAATCGTTTCCGTATTCACTATGTTTATTATTTAATGTCTGTCTCTCCCTGCTACAACGGAAGCACAAGGAGGCAGGGATCTTTGTTTTGTTCCCTAATCTGTCTCCAATGAGTGCCTAGAGCTGTGTCTGGTAGATTGTAGGTGCTCAGTAACAGTGGAGGATGAGCAAATGTGTATCTCTGGTCGGTCCTGGAGAGAACATGAGGTCTAGTTCTGCCTTTGTGATGCAGACACAGACCCTCTGCAGACACGGTCTGAAGTCCACGTCTGTTTCTTAGGAGCTTTGGCAACTTCGCACACACTGTTTGGCTCATCCCAGCCTCAGTTTTCTCATCTGGAAATTGAAACGGTAATATGGCTGCTTCACAAGATTCTGGTCGACACCTGTAAGGAAATAGAAAGAGGTGCATCTGTTTCCTACAGGTGCTGGTAACAAAGTGCCAGAAACTGGATGGCTCAAAACAACAGAAATGTATTGTCCCACAGTTCTGGAGGCCAGAAGTCCAAGATCGAGGTGTGGGCAGGGCTGTGCTCCCTCTGACTCCTGGAGGGTGGGATCCTTGCCTCTTCTAGCTGCCAGTGCTTGCTGGTGATCCTTGGTGTTCCTTCGCTTGTGGACACATCTCTGCATCTCTTCTCTTAAGGACACCAATCATATTGGATTAAGGGCCCATCCTACTCCAGCAGGATCTCATCTTAATTGATTACATCTGTACCCCTATTTCCAAATAAGACAATGTTCTGTGGTTAGGACTCCAACACGTTTTGGGGGGGACAAAAACTTGTAACAAAGTGAGATTAATTTTAATAAAATATTTTATTTAACCCAATATATAAAAAACATTATCACTTCAACATGTAACCAATATAAAACATTACTAATGAGACATTTTATGGGTTTTTTTTCTTGAAAGCAACCTTCTTCTTGAGATCGGTGCATGCTCGAGGCTGATGGCGCGTGTCAGTTAGACTAGTTGCGTTTCCAGTGCTCGATGGGCAGGCTTGGGTAGAGGCTACCATATTGGACGGTTATAGGTTGAGACAGAGTCAGTATGACCATGTGGATAGGGAGACGCCTACGTCCAGTTAGCATCAGCTCATGGAGTTAATTTAAAAGACAGGTTTCATATCTTAAACTGTAGGTGCTCTTGTCCTGCCCTTGAGAAAGATTCTTTGCCCACTGCTACCCAATACCCAAGCCTTTTTTTTTTTTTCTGTTCTAGGCAGTGTAAATATCCTTTTAATTAGATGTGACCTGTAGTTAGTGTTTTACAAACATATTTGGAAGCCCAACTGAAGGATGCGCCGACTTTAGGACTCAATGCGGAACAGTGAACAGAGATGCCTGGGCCCCACTCAGGCCTCCTCAGGCCTAGCTGAGGTTGAGCCCAATGGCCGATGGGTGCGGGGAAGGCATGCTGTGCTCAAGCAAGAGAGATGCATTCCAGACGCCCAGCTTCCCTTCCCAGAGCCCACTGCTCCATGCATCGGGTCCATATCTTGTCCTTCTCAGCCAGACGTGCCAGCCCCATTCTCCTCTGAGGCCAGGGAGCCATCTTTAACTCAGGATCCTGGATGCGCCATGTCGAGACCACCCAGCGGCCTTCGTCGCACCGTCAAGGGAGCCATGGGCCCCACGTGGTCAGAGGCATGGACCCCCCAGCAGGGGCCCTAGGAATAGGCATTCAGAGTGCACGTTACCCCTTAAGCATCTCTGCCAAGTCAAACAGAGCTCTTGGCACCCTCCGGATTTGAGTGCATGCTCTATGCTTGTCATCGTGGAGCTCCTGGGCCTTCCAGGGCCGGAGCAGGATGTGGCGAACAGGCTTCTGCTGCGTTTCATAAGTCTGAGCAGCAAGCTTCCCTCCCGCTATCACTGCGGCCCTCTTCACAAGCCAGAACAGAGTGGTGGGGGGCCCCAGTCCCCCTCCAGGCATCTGGCACAGTTCTGTGCAGGCCTTTTCTTTTCCAGCCTTAATTTCTTCTTTTGTCACTCTTTACTGTGTCCCCGTGGCCTCATATTTTTCTTTACCCCTGGAATCCTGGCTGCTTATTTGGGTTTGGCAGTCACGGCCCTTCTGTTTGTGCATCCTCGCCGGCTCTGTCCTTTCTGACACCCACCCGCTGTGTGCTCTGTGGACGTCCGGGCACGGGGCCAGGGCCTGGCGTTGGAGGCCCACATTCAGCTTTATACAGCACTGGACGCCATATATCTGAGAGAAGTTGCGCTATTGGAGCCTGAGACAAGGATTTAAAAGTGAGTCATTTATTCAGGAGGGGCCCCACAAGGGGTGGTGGACAGGAAAGGGGAGGAGTCAGTGCAGGCATGGCATGGACCAGGTCACTGCTACCGGCAGCCAGAGCTCAACGGTGTGGGGGCACTGCGGGAGAGGGCAGGACAGTGCCCGCTCGTCAGGATGTCAGGATGATACCCTCCCCCCAATGGAGAGAGAGAAGGAGGGTATTTATATACCAATTCCCATCAGTCATTGCCTGAGGGTTGCTGGAGTGGGATAAATCCCTTGACCCTTCTAGCCTGCCGGGTCTATGGGCAGGGCAGCCTTCTGAGGCTTCCATGAAAGCTTCTGCATGAAGAGAGTCAGGCACTGGCAGATGGAATTGGTAAAGCCAATCATGGGCGGGGTATCCAAGTTTGCTACAACTCCCTTCCAGGTAGGTCTGTCCCTCCATCCATCCATCCATCACATATTGTTGGGCATCTACTTGGCGACTGATAATAAATGGTGAGCAAGTGAATGGAGGAAGGGATGAGTCGTGTGGATCAGGGAGGGTAGGAGAGGTGTCGGGGACCTGGGGGAGGACATCGGCCTTGCAGCTGCATGTTGGCCTGCTGTGCTGTGACATGAGTGGGGAGACAGACTGGAGGCCCGTCCTGGGCAGATGCAGCACCAATGCCCCTACCACCCAGCTCCACTCCAGGCCCATGTGTGATCTTGACTAATGCATAGGACTCAGCCACCTTGGGGAACTCACATGTCTTGCGGACATTCACCTCTTTGGGAGACTCACCCAACTTGAAACTCTCGGCCACCTTGGGAGTGTTTCCCACCCCATTCAATAGAGTTTTCTTGGAGTCAGTGTATTCCAAGATAGTTGACTTGGCTTTGTGTGTTCAGAAGAAGATATAAGAACTCAGACACAGGGAGGAGAGACAGAAGAGAGGGGCAGAGCAGAAACAAGGGTCACCAGAAAGGAAGGCACCAAGAGGATGGGGAAGTGACTGCCCTGGCCTCCTCCCCAGATGTCCTAGCCCTCACTTCCTCCCTCCTTGTCTTATTTGGCCACAGAAGACCAGGAGGGGAGAGGGGCCAGAGGTCACAGACCAGCACCTCCCATCCCAGCATGTCATGAGGAAGGGGCAGTCTTTGAAACTCATCCAGTAAGTAATCTTTTGCCCAATCCATCAGAAGACCCTCAGGAGCACTGCCATTTCTCCCAAAGTAATGAGACTCAAAGAGGAGGCAGAGCCTGCATTTGGTACAGTGGTGGGGTGAAGGACAGGCTGAAGGCCAGGGGTCACCACCAAAAGGGGCTCATGGGAGCTTCCAGCACAGCAAAGAAAGAAATCAGGAATCTTCCCAAAGGTCCCCCCATGACTCATTCTAGGCCTTTGCTCCCTTCCCTGGACCAAAGAGTCAAAGTGGATGAGAACCAAGGGAGGGGGATATCTAGCCTACTGTGCAAAGGTGCTTGGCTCTGGGTTCAGCCCCAAGGCCCTTCCTGGGTCCCCAGAGCCAATCCCTATACCCTCAGCCCTTCCTCACCCTATCCCTCCAACCCCTGATTCCGGGAAGGGAAACGAACATTTATCGAGTGCCTGATACTCGCTCGGCATTTCCCATGCACAATGGCATGTGATCCTCCGGGCAGTCCTTCAAGGTAGGTCCCTACCCTCCCGGGGCTCCATCTGGAAGAGATAGAGCCCACGAACAGGTGGTCGTACACTGGTGCAAGGGACAGTAGACGGAACAAACGCTGTGACCCCAGGAGAGGTCAGGATGGCCCCTCAGAGGACGAGAGGGGTTGGCTGCAGGATGAACGGAGGGGCACATGGGCACTTTCCAAGGCTTGTGGTGCACTGGGAACGGGAGGGAGAGCTCATGTGACCCAGTTAGGGACCTGACATGGGTTCTCTTGGGGAGAGGGGGGCAGGATAGGAGAAGGGGGCTGCAGTTGGACCTGGAAGGGCCTGTAAGCCATATTAAGGAGTTGGGATTTGATCCCAAGGACAAAGGCAAGTCATTGAGATGGTCAACCACAGGAATGGCCTTCCTAAGTTCATGTTTTGGGAAGACGCCCCACCATCCTTACACCCCATTTCCCTCTCCTCTACAGAGCCCATTTCAGGTCTAAGTAGGTCAAGTGTGATCTCTGATGACCTTGTCAGCAGTGGGGGGAGTTGGTGCCAGGGGGACAGTGGAGGGACCCCTAGGGCCTGGAGGTGGCTGTGGCTGGACTGGGCTGGTTCAGGGGGTGGACAGAAAAGGACCCCCACCTCTTCAAGCCCTTTAAGGAGTCCCTAATAGGACAAGAAAAGCAGGCAGCTCTGGGCTACCTCTTCCCCCTTTCCAGCCTTTATTTTCATGTTTTTACTCTGTATTTTGTTGTTGGCTTTTTTTGTTAACACATAACGGGACAGGAAGTGTAGGAATGGAAGCGGGCTGCTTGCTATTTTTTGCACATGTACACGTATGTACACGGCTATACGGCCCAGATCAAAGTATGGGATGCCCCCAGCTCCCAGGTCCTCCCTCCAACTCCTTTAAGTCAGCCATATCCCAAATCAGCCACTCTGACCTCTGTCACCATGGGGTGATTTCCGTGCACTTGACCTTCACGTTAATGGGGTCATGTGCTCAGCGTTACGCGTCTCAGGCTCATCCACACTGCAGTACATTGCGGCGGTGTAGTCTTTTTCTTACCGAGTTGTGTTCTGTTGTGTGAACATACGCACGTTATTTATACATCCTCCTGCTGGTGGGAATTTGGTTCCAGTTTGGGGCTCTTGTGAACAGTGTTGCTATGAATACTCCAGCACACGCCTTCAGGTGCTCAGATGCCATGGGAGCACACATGTCTGTGAGGCCTTTCCCCAGCTGTAGAGTTTCCAGGCAGCATTTTTAGGAAGTCTCCTTGCACCTGCCCCCCATCCTTCAGCAAGGGAAAGGGTTTAAGGGCAGCAGGAAGAGGGACTTCCTTGCACTGAAGGTACTCCCACTGATGGGCAGTTACACCACCCCAGGGCGCTTGTCTGTGCTGTGAGCTCAGATGCTTCCCCCCACTGAACAAAGTGAGGCAACTTTTCTTATTTCCATGAATCTCCAAGAGGACCCCCTTTACATCCCTTGTCCTCCAGGGGATTATCTTGCAAGATGAGTGAGCTAAAGACGATACACTGGGAAAATCTGTGGAAACGGATATCCAGGATGAAATATTCTTGGAATATTTATTTTTGTTTTGGTCCCCAGAGATTGTTTTCTCCAAAGCTGGGCCTGAGGCAGAGGTCAGTCCCATGGGGGTCTGTCTCTTTTGGGACAGCCCGGAGGGGGGCGGGGGCGTCAGTCACAGCCTTCCATCCCCTCTGGCTATTGGTTCCACCCAAATCTGAGCATAGTGGTTGAGCTGTCCATTTCCCTGCCAGTCATACGTATATAAACCCGGGGAGGATGGAACCAGGCTTCGGGGAGATTGTGGGGGGTGGCTCCAGGGCACATAGACCCTCACACGAACCAGGGAGGCTTTCGTCCCTTCTCAAGCCTTTCGAGTCTTTTTTATTTTTTTTAAGATTTTATTTATTCATTTGACAGAGAGAGACACAGAAAGAGAGGGAACACAAGCAGAGGGAGTGGGAGAGGGAGAGGCAGGCCCCCCGCTGAGCAGGGAGCCCAATGCGGGGCTCCATCCCAGGACCCTGGGATCATGACCTGAGCTGAAGGCAGCAGCTTAACTGAATGAGCCACCCAGGCGCCTGAGCCTCCCAAGTCTTTGCACCTGCTGCCCTTTGCCCCCAGATATTGTAGAGCCCATTCCCTCCCCTTCCCAGGCCTTGACCTCAGTGAGGACTTCCCTGATGCCCTAAAATTGCAATCACCCCTTCCCACCCACACTGCCGCTCTTCCTCCTCCTACCTACTCCGCCTCTGTTACTTATTCAACTTGTGCCTCATCTAGTCCCCTCCTCCCTCATCCCCTCTGAGGGCATGGATTTTTCTCTGTCTTGTTCTGCTGTACCCCAGAGCCCAGGCCACTGCCCAGCACACCGTAGGTGCTCAGCGAGTAGGTCCTGAATGAATGAAGGTGTCTGCTGCATTCCTGTTAGAATTCTTTCTTCTGATTTTTGTTGCTTTTGCCTGGAGGAGGGTGCAAAGGGGCAGTCTTCTTTGCCAGGGGAGGAGGGTGCAAAGGGGCACACATAGGACCACACTGGCTTTATGCAAGAGAGACCAATTGGTTATTTGCAAGGAACCAGACACCGGGCAGGAAGCCGACATAAGATTCCGAAACCCATCACGAGACTGCCCACCACGGTTGGTGGATTCAGGCTTGGGAACAGGGCTCCTTTCTCTTAGTGCATTAAATGTGTGTGTGTGTGTCTATGTACACAGAAACACGTATATATGTATCATCCAAAGAGAAGTTTCTTTTCCAAAAAAAATAAAAGAAGTTTCTTTTCCACCTCTGGCCCCTGTGTTCCACTTTGGAGAGGCAAAGCCTGCTGGCTTGTTCTTGCTTATCCTTGCAGAGACCTTACATGCATTTATAAGCATTTTTTCCTTTTTTTCCCACAAGTGGTAGCACACGATGCACACTCTTCTTTCACTTAAAAATATGTCTTGGAGGTACTTCCCCTCAGAGCATTAAGAGCTTTCTGAAAAGGCCACAGAGTATTCCATTAGGTGGAGAGAACATGATGGAATTAACCCTTCCGCACCCATAGATGCAAAGGTCAGTTGCGGTGTTTGCCTGTCATGGGCAATGACATCCCTGTACGCCTTGTGCGGAGAGATAGAGGGAAGGAAGGCAGGACAGAAGAAAGGGATGGAGGGAGGGTGGAGGGGAGGGACCAGAGAGGGAGGGAAGGAGGGAAGAAAAGAAGGAAGGAAAAGTAATCCACCTACATGGCTACAGAGTGTATTTGACAAATATTTATTGGTGCGTATTTTAAGCTTCAGACATATTGTTAAACCCCACAACTCTCTTGCCCTTGGAGCCAGTCTGACAGTGAATCTGAACACCCTGCCATTTTTACTTTCCCGTTAGAAATCCCGCCGCCCCCTGCCCCCAGCTTCTCCGAGGGTGGCTGGGCTGGAGAGAGAGCAGGGAAGGTGCTGCCGCTGCACTTTGAACCTCACAATGCGGGCTGGCTTTTACTTGCAAGCTTTCAAGCGCGGGGGCTCGGGGCTCGGACGACTCACAAAGATGCATTTGGGCCTCGGGAGGGTTGTGAGTTTGTCGTGATATATTTAGAATGAGCCCTTTGGTGGTGCCCCGGGCCAGAGAGTAAATAGCTGCTTGCGGGGGCATTTAAAGCGAGCAGAGAAAGAGGCTGTAATCGCAAAGCTCAGGGGAAGGCTGTACTTGAGAGCTTTTCTGAAATGACATGCTATTTGACCCAATATTTTCCCAAATGCAGAGGCCACTTTGATCTCTGAGGCAAGCTGTCCTTGCACAATGCCTGCTTCGCGGGGGTGCTCAAGTGCTCCAGGAACTGGCCGGGCAGGGCTAGAGGCTGGCAAGCTGGGAGGACTGGGCTGGGGGTTGGTGGAGCGTGCCTTGGACTGAATTCTCCCGCACCAGACAAGGATTGAGTGCAAGCCGATGATTTACAAGAGGATTCCTGGAAGCAGGAGGAGGGGCGTGGGGAAGGGAGAGAGGGAAGCCAGTCACCACGGTGGAGACAACTGGGGCTCCAGCTGCCTGAGGACTGGGAAGCAGCCACAGGACTCACTGAGAGTTGCCCACCTGAGGGCGAGAAAGCTGGGCTATTTATTCCACTAACATCTGTCCATCACTGGCTCCCTGGGAGAGGAGGGGGTTCGAGATCCCAGCCTCCACGCATGTTGAAAAGCTGTTGGGTTGGCCAACAAGAGAATTTTGTGGAAAACCTCCCAATTGATAAGTATTGCCAAAGGATCCCCACATCTTTTAAATAAATGTTACAGGAGCCAAACAAAACAAGTTGAACTCCTAAATGAAGCTAATGGATCTCCAGATTGTCACGGCTGTTGGAGGAGGGCAGGACTCCACCGCCCTCCCTCTAAGAGGCCGTCTCCTCGCTATCCAGGCTGGGAGAGAGAACTGCAGGAACGTTGGAGTCAGAAGAACCAGAGAGTTCTGATTGGCTGGCGGTTTTTCCATGGCTTCTAACTTAGCAATTATTCATCGGTCCCTTTCCACCCCCACTTGAAAAAATTCTAATGACTCAGTCTGAATGGGAACAAGATCTATATACTTGAGACCCATGGGCCGGGGACAAAGTTGGAGCATTCCTTGGATTGAACTCAAATATCCTTTTGAGGTACCATCAACAGCTCAGCACCCCAAAAAGCTTCACCCCCACCTCCCCACTGGGGAAATAATACACCAGGTGCCACAATCATGGCATGTTCTTCAGCCTACAGCCCAGTGAGAAATGCCAAGTCTGAGCAGGCTGACAATTTAGACAGTCCTGAGTTACATACACCTCAGTTTAAATGAGTTTTCCAGATTAAAATGGTATTGCTTTTTATTAACATCTTTACAGGTGAATTTTATGATGTATGGGATTTGTTTCCAAATGATACAGGAAAGGAGGTAGAGAATGGGTCAGGTGTAGACACAACAAGATTGGTCATGAACTGGTCATAACTGAAGTTGGGTCACGACGGTTGTATACTACTTTGGCAGATGTTTAACATTTCCAGTATGAAATTTCGGGGGGAAAACTTGAAAAATTATTGTACTGTCAGGGAGTGGAGTAAATGTGAACACCACAGAATAAGCTAAAGGTCTACAACACCTCAGAGTAGGTCTTATGGATGAAGTCAGCTAATACTCCCCTCCACACACACACACGTATTTCACTCTGGAGCCTAAAGTAACATTAACTTTGATTTGGGGAGTAGCTCTGACTTCTAGTTGAGAATTTAGATTGCTGTATTGAATTCTAACCAAATATTCCTGAGTGGCCACTGGTGAAACCTTGCCTCAAAGAAAATGCTGATGTGGTTCTAGACTCCCTGGGGAAGCACAACGTCCTCTAAGGCTGTGGGGTGCTGCAGCCAGCTCACGACAGCACTCGAGAGCTGGTTGCGTGCGTCCCTTCCCAGTTCTATTTTTGGAAGGCTTCAGTTTAGAAGTTTGAGATTGGCTATAGTGGGAGAATTCATACCGTGGTTGGCAAATTGGGACCTTTCTATTTGGAGCACTGGGCTGTTAGATGTGTATCAATACAGCAATCTGTTGCATTCCCTTCCCTGTCAACTTTCCCTTTGCCTAAGCTCTGAGAAGGGTTGGCATCAGTCTATCTCCAGAAAGTGTCCACAAACATCAAAGATGGCAGCTATCTGGGGAGCAGACTGCCTTCATTTAACAAGCTGTTGTGTTCCAATGAGGCCAGCCCATGGTAGATACCTATGTTATGTGAACACACTTCTGTTGAGCAGGACCAGAGACCTGGGGCAGGCTCTGAGGGAGGAGATGTATTTGAAAAGGGTGGTGTTTACGGCACCTGGGTGGCTCAGTCATTAAGTGTCTGACTTCGGCTCAGGTCATGATCCTGGAGTCACAGATTGAGCCTGCATTGGGCTCCCTATTCGGCAGGAAGCCTGCTTCTCCATCTCTCACTCCCCCTGCTTGTGTTTCCTCTCTACTGTGTTTCTCTCTGTCAAATAAATAAAAATCTTTAAAAAAAAAGAAAAGAAAAGGATAGTGTTTAGCTTCATCTGGAGTGCTGTGTTGTGAATGACTCTGAGGCAAGTCTGGGTTCAATAGGGAAGGTAACAGTCATCTCCTGTCATTTACCACCCTGACTAAGTGCCAGGTCCTCAGCTAGATTTTTGCTCTGAAGTAGCTCAAAATCTTGTGACCAGTAAATATATGCTCACATGTGCATTTGTTTGTCCGTCCGTCCGTCCGTCCGTCCGTCCATCCGTCCATCCATCCATCCATCCGTCCGTCCGTCCATCCATCCGTCCATCCGTCCATCCATCCATCCGTCCATCCGTCCATCCATCCGTCCATCCATCCATCCGTCCATCCATCCATCCGTCCATCCATCCATCTGTCCATCCACCCATTCTTCTCAGGCTACCTAGAATGAGTTTATCAGCAGCTTTCCTGAATTTTGGCATTTGAAGAAACCAGATACAATTTTAAAATCTTCTTTTTTGGGTTGCTCATCATCCATTTCTCCTTTTTCTGTAGATAGCACCCACTTTTCTTCGGGAGGACCTGCTCCTTCCTCTGAGTGTAACTTCTGACTCCAGGGTGGCAAATCAGCACATCAGTGCTCTTGGCCACAGTGATGGGTTCAAATTGAACACCTGACCCAGGTTAGTCTAAAGAAAGCAAACCCTGAAACCTACATTGGTAAAGAGGCCCTCTATTTTGGCTGAGATTAATAAACAGGACATATGCTTCTTTTATTGGTGGCCATGTTTTTCTATCACATGGAGAGAGCTATATTGAAAGTGTAGCCAACAGAGAGGAAAGCAAAGAGAAAAAATGATGAGAGTAGGAGCCTTATGATATTTTTGATCACCTGTAGCCTGCTATTCCTAAAGCCAATATCTCAAGACTTCTCAGGTGCATAGATTAATGAATTCGTTGTGTTGTGGTTAAAACTAGTTGGAATTGGATTTCTGTATCTATCTCAAAGAGTCCTAGTGATACCCTTCGTTGACACTCCCAGAGGCTCCAAAGCCATGTAGAGAGTCATTACCCCTACCTAGTGAGCAATAAAGGTGATTCATTTCCAATTAGCCAGCTGTCAGATAGAGCAATTCTCACTAGTCCCTCTAGGAAACCCGCCCATTGTGGCATTTCCTGGCTCTGGTTTTTGTTTTGGAGGAGGCTCCATACTCAGTGATGGCCAAGTATGGGTGCAATACTGACAACGACTGGCTGCCCAAAGGGGCCAAGTAAGTGAGCTTCCCAGTCTGCACCATGTGTCCCTGGGTTAGAGTGTGAACAGGGCTTGAGAAAGCTCTGGGTGTTTGCTACTGGAGTTTAACCCCAGAGAGAACCCAGGGAAGAGCAAGGAGATGGGGTTTTGGGGAACGAAGCAGGGTCCATAAATAAATGCAAAAGCAACATGATTTCAAGTGACTTCTAGCCTGGGAGGGAAGGCCAGTTGCCCTCAGCAGGTCTATCTATTTTCTCTGACAGTTCCCATACCAGCTTCTTTAGCCTTTTGGCCTTCAGGATGCATAGTTCAAGAAGTTCTGGAGAGGGAACAGTGCCCTGAGCCGAGAGAGAGACTGGCTGGACTGAGCTGGAATCTCTGGGTTCAAGGACTGACTCTGTGCTCTGCTTTGTGACTTTGGGCAGTGAGCTCATGGTGTCCTCAATGAAATGGGATGGCATCTTCCTCATTCCCATTGCTACCAGTCATACCTGTAGCTCATTCTTGCTTATGTGGACCATTCCATCACCCACTAACTGGTCTCCTCTCCTCCACTCTGACCCCTTCCGTTCTTTACTGAGCAGCCCCTGACCTGTTCTTTCATGCATCTACTGCAGGGTATGCAGGCTCCTATTTGAAGCCCTCCATCCAACTCTCAAACCACTTTGAAGAACTCTGGTAGGAACTACTAAGGGCAACATAGATCTACCCTGTGACTCAGCAGTTCCACTTCTGAGGACACACCCAACAGAGATGGGCACCTAGGACCACCACAAGACTTAGCTAAGAGTATTCATATTCATGGCTGTGAACAGCTCAACTGTCCCTGCACAAGAGAATGGATAAACATATTACAGTAAATTTACACAGTAGACTATTACACAGCAACAAACAAATATGACCTGCCAGTGCGTATGCCAAATGGGGGCATCAGTAGAATATTGAGTAAAGAAAGTCAGACATAAATGAGTACAGAGCCACCATGTATTGAAGATCAGAATCAGGCAAAGCAGGCTTTGGTGATATAAGTCAGAACAGTGATTATCTTTGAGGGGGACTACTGAGTGGGATTGGGCACAACCGAGCTCTCTAGGACCCTGGAAATATTCTGTGTCTTGCACTGTTAGTGTTTTCATGAATGTATGCATTTGTAAAATTTATTGACCTGCATAAGATGATGTATTTTATTGTGTGTCAATTATACTTCAATAGGGAAGAAATTAAAAAAAAAATCCCTCCAGTGGGTCCCTGACCCTGAGAATAAAGCCTTCATTTCTCTGCATGTTCTGCCCTGCTCATTTCCCTCTATGCCAAGGCACATTGGCCTTCTTTCTTTAAACTCTATCCTGCCTTCTTCCACAGCGCTTTTCCCTAGGTCTTTGTATAGCTAGCACTCACAGGGTGGCTCCTCTCCTCGCCCCTCCCCAGTAGCTCCTACTTCAGTTTTTGTGATCAGTTTTGCCATTGAAACCAGGTGAATGGAAGCTCTGCCCTTAGCCTTGCTCTTACCCTCCCCTATTCACGCCCTTCTCCCCGGGCAAGGAGCCGGCAGGGCCAAGCGAAGGCACTCACCCAGAGCCCAGGGGAGTAGACAAGTCTACACAGACAGCCCCCCGCCCTGCTGACACAGCCACACAGGGCTCTCTTCTCTGGGTGTCTTCTCCTGCACATGTGGAGAGGGGGAGGTGGAAGGTGGGTGTGCACCTGGGTTGTTCACATGTGTGAAGGCCCCTTCAGAAGCAGGCTAGAGAGACACCTGTGTGGCTCAGTCAGTTAAGAGTCTGACTTCTGAGTTTAGCTCAGGTCGTGAGCTCAGGGTCATGGGATTAGGGCCCATGTCAGGCCCTGGGTGGAGTTCTGCGCTCAACAGGAAGTCTGCTTGAGATTCTCTCTCTCCCTCTGCCCCTCTCCCTGCTCATGCTTTCTCTCTTTCTTTCTCTAAATAAATAGATAAATAGATCTTAAAAAAAATAAAGGAAGCAGGACGGAGCATGAGCAGAAAGAGAAGGAAGTAGACTTTAGGCCAAGGGCCCTCACTTGAACTCTTACCTGGAGCCCAAGAATATTAGGAGTGGGGATGCTTTTTATTGTCGTAACTGGTAATCATCCTGTTTATTTTATATTTGCTTTTTATCTGTCAGGGCTGTGGGGACAGGAGTGTGTTGTCAGCATCTAGTGTACTGCCTGACACATAGTAGAGCCTCAATAAACACTTGCTGACTATGTCAATGAAAGCTGCCCCACCAACCTTCTGGCTTCTCTCAAGGCCGTAAGGGACACAGTGTGGTTACAGGGGGCTGAGCTGAACTGGTCTGCAGGGTGCCCCAGGCCTTGGAGCATGGTGGCCCTGGCAGGCCGGTGAGAGCCGGCCCTGCCACAGGTCTGCTTTAAGAGGGCTCATGTCCTCTTCCAGGAGAGACGGGGCCCACCCACCCAGTGCTGACAGGGCTGCACTAAGCTTCCACTGAGCATGTGCCTTGGCCAGATTGCAAGCTGGGGAATTGAGTTCTGGGGGCAGGACTGGTGTCCCAGCCCATGCAGCCAGCCCCACTTGGTTATCCTGGGGGGAGAGACGTATGGGAGGTGGGCCATCTCTGAGGGCTGTCCCCTCACAGGGGGCATTCAGGAGACCTGCAGGCCATCTCCCCTCCCCTCCTCTCATACCTCCTCACCACTCCTGAAGTCCAATGGGCCAGTTGGGCCTGCTTTAGGCTTTTGAGTTATTTTAAAATGACAGGTACATAGAACCATGCTTGTGGCCAAGTGTGTATCTTGCCACGTTTTCACAAACCGAACATCTCTAGAGCAAGAGCCGTTCCACTACCAGCTGCAGAGCCCCCGGGTGCCCTTCTAGCCCATACCTGCAAGGCAGCCACCAGCATCGGACAGCAGAGAGTCACTTTGCCTTTTTGTGCTTATGTACTTGGAATCATCCCACAAGCTCTTTGTGTTTAGTTTCTTTTGCTCAACATGGTGTCTACATATGTAGTTGTAGATAGTTTCTTCTTGCTGCTATAGACTATTCCATTGGATGGCATATATTTAGCCACCTGTTTACTTGTCATTATTATTGATTATTATTTATTCAATCTACTTGTCCATTTTACTGTTGTGGACATTTGGTAGTTTCTAATTTGATTATGCCTCATGTCACTATGAACCTTCTTGAACACGGCTCTTGCTTTCCTTTTTAGCACCTGGGAGGGAACCACAGGGCCATAGGATGAATGTGTGTAGTAGGTCAGCTTTCATTAATTCATAGAAACTGGTTTGTTTTCTTGGGTGAGGGGTAACATGGTTTTCTGAGACTCTGGTCCTCTTGTGGGATGAAGGTGTCTGATTTGTTTTGGGAACAGTCTCCTTTTAATTTTTTAAAATATTTTATTTATTTGACAGAGAGAGCACAGGCTTGTGGAGGGGCAGGCAGAGGGAGAGGGAGAAACTTGTGGGATGTGGGAGGACCCTGGGATCATGACCTGAGCTGGAGGCAGATGCTTAACTGACTGAGCCACCCAGCCTCCAGTCTCATTTTCATTTTAAAGGAAGCTGTCACCTCCGCCCACACCACGACCTCCAAGGAAACTGCAAGAACCTGGATCCTACAGGAAGACATTCCTTCTTCCTCCAGCGCAGCCCCAGAGGACACCTGCTTTAAGACTGGAGGGGGCAGAAATCACAGTGATAAGGGAAGAGGTAGCCAAGAGGAAGAAGGAAGGAGAGGAGGAGGGAGGGAGGGAAATGGAGAGAGAGAGAGAGAGAGTGAGAGGAAGAATCAGCAGCAAAGCACAAAAGAACAAAACCTGGGGGCTATGAAGTGAAACCAAATAGCCCTGGAAGTCTATAGCTCAGACTGGTGGCAGTCGTGTCTTTCTACCAAATTGTTATGAGATGTGGTTTCAACTTGAAAGGACTCAACTCAAAATGGCACCAGGGAAATGATATAAGCAGGGTCCCAGGGCCATCTCCAGTGGCAGAAGGAGATTCGGTGGAGGAGGGAGGCCTTCTGATGACTGATCACAACCTTCCCACCACCTGCAGAGACCCTACAGTAGCAGAAGCCACCCAGGGCTGCAGGGCCGTTTGGGGGAGAATGTGGAGTACTTCTCCAGGGCGCAGCAGCGGGGCCCTCCCCCTCCTGTCTGTGGCAGTCTCGCCCTGGTCTGGGCACATTCCCAGATGCCAGGCTCCTCAGAGTGGGAAGGTGAGTGAGCCCCTTGCCTGGGGCACAACATTTAATGGCGTACCAAGAAACTTGGTAATCAGGATAAAGAATATTTTAACACGCTATTTTTAAAAATCAAAAGTGGTCATCCATGATGACCACAGTGTCAAAATTTCCAAGGAAGACAGGACCTAATGCTTCACTTGCCTGACCCTGTCTTGCTCACCTGTCCCTATCCCCTGCCTTGGTTCCAATAAAGCCTCATTTACAAAACCAAGCAGCAGGCCTGTAGACCACAGCTTGCCAATTTCCTTTTAAAGAATGACTGGGTGAGGCTGGCCATCTTCTGTCATGAATCCATTAGCCTGCTGCATCTGCGGGAGTGACAAGAGACAAAGACTCCAGGTGTTGTGGACATTGAGATTAGCAGACAGGAGACTGGAGGACAAGGAGACCCTCATCTGTGGATGGCCGCCCACACGGCGGGGGAGGGGCGGTGAGCTAGCCAACAGCCCACCAAAACATACACATCCCTCATTTTATTGTGCTTCACAGACACTGGGCTTTTGTTTTTGTTGTTTTGTTTTGTTTTTTGTTTTTTAACAATTGAAGGTCTGCAGGAACCCTGACTTGAGCAAGTCTTGCAGTATAATTTTTCCAACAGCATTGGTTCACTTCATGTCTCTGTGTCACATTTTACTAATTCTTGCAATATTTTAAACTTTGTCATCGTTATTATATTTGTTATGGTGATTTATCGCCAGTGATTACAACTCACTGAAAGCTCAGATGATGGTTAGCATTTTTAGTAATAAAGTATTTTGAAATTAAGTTATGTGATTTTTTTAGACATAATGCTATTGCTCACTTGGTAGACTACAGTATGATTTAAACAGAACTCTTCTACATACTGGGAAACACCAAAATTTATTTGACTCACTAAATTGTCACATTGATTTTATTGCAGTGATCTGGAACCAAACCAGCACTATCTTTGAGATAAGCCTGTACGTTCTTCCTTACATAGTATAAAATAGTGGCTGAAAAGCAGTTATCCAGCCAGGAACTACATTTCCTATCAGCCCTTATATTCTGGGTGACTGGTTCCCGCCAATGAGAATGTGAAGAGGGGTGAGGTGGTTAAGAAGTGGGTGTGTCTTTGTCTTCCTCATTCTGTCATTTCCCATCTTCCTGGAGGAATGTAGAGGACTCTGAGGCAGGAAGGGTGGAGCCAGAAGATGAAAGGAAGATTTAGATCCCTGAATTAACATGTGGAAGGTAACCTCAACTTCAAATACATATGTTGCTCTTTTAAATGAGCCCGAAAAAACTTGTATAACCCATTGTGATGTAGGTTTTTGTTATAGCAGCTGGCATTACCTTAACTCATAGAAGAAGTCATCGAAAGTTAGAGTAATCCCAGGAGGGAGGTTACACAGGGCGCTGACCTGAAGAGGCTACCAAGCTTGGATGGTATTTGGGTTGGAGTCCAGCAATGTTCCAGGTTGGGGGGTGAAGAAAGCAAAGGGAAAGCATGAGCTCTGTGTGCCATCCAATGGTTTCATTTGAACCCTCAAAGCTGGCAGTAAACTTGAAGAGGACAGCCAATGGTTAAGTCTACAAGGCCTTCCCACTTTGAGAAAATAGCTCTCTTCTACTGTCAGCCATGGTGGCCAACCTCTGGTCCCCACTGAGTCCACCATGACCTTCTCCCAGGACTTTTAAAACTATAGGTAAAAGTTAGACCCTCTGTTTCTGGGAGCCATGGTGTGAGGCTCCAGGGCTAGTGGTAACCATGTTCCCTGCATTGTTGAAGTTGAAGTCTGTGCTCAAAGGGACTGAAGTTCTAGGCAGAGTGAGAGAGAAAGAGACAGAGACAGAGAGACAGAGATAAGAGCCAGAGGGAGAGTAGAGATGGGAAGGCTTGCTCCTGCCCTTACCTAACTGGCTATACCTCAGAAATAATTCCTTTCAACAAACTCCTGCTGTGGGTCAGGCAAACGCTAATTGTATTTTTGTCATGTGCACACCAGGAATTCCAATGAGACCAAATCCACCAAGTCTAAATATTTATGGAGCATCTACTAGGTACAACACAGTGTGGTCGGCTTTTTGTGATTTTGAGAGAGATTGTAGGAGGGGATGCCTCAGGAAGATATAGAGGTGATGGTACTCTGAGAAATGGATCAGGAGCCTCTGCTCTGGTTAGAAAAGGGAAAGGGGTGGAGAGAGGAGAAATTCAATCCTATCCCTAAACAACTCTCTGTTTAAGGACAACACAAAGTTGGCTTTCTCCCTCCTCTCTCCCTAACCTCCTCTCAGATCTGATGGTTGATTACACCCATGATCACCTCCTGGACCCTAGAGCAACAATGTCCTGACTATGACAGCCTTGGCTGGTGGAAGTTGGAGCAGCTGCAAATGTGGAGCCTTGCGGGGAACACAGATATTAGAATTACATGTATTCTTTGCTTTCCAAAAGACAAAGCTCAGAAATGAACAGACATTTAACCAAAGAGGATATACAGATGGCAAATAAACACATGAAAAGATGCTCAATATCTTTAGCTGTTAGGGAAATGTAAATTAAAATCACAATGAGATATCATTATATACCTATCAGAATGACTAAAATAAAAAATGGTAACAATGCCAAATGCTGATAAGGATGCAGAAAAACTGGATCTCTCATTCATGTCTAGTGGAGTGATTATGGTACAGTCATGTCGGACAAGAGTTTAACAGTTTCTTTTAAAAGCTAAGCATGCTTTTAATATCCCAGCAATGCATTCCAAGGCATTTATCCCACAGAAATGAATACTTTTGTCCACAGAAAAGCCTATAGATTAATGTTCACAGCAGCCTTATTTGTCATATCCAAAAGCTCTAATCAGCCTAGATGTGCTTCAACAAAGTGAATGGTCAAAAACAAAACAAAGCAAAGAAACAAAAAAATAGGATACATCCATGCCATGGAATAAAGGGATGAACTATTGATACATGCAATTTGGGTGACTCTCCAGGATATTATGTTAGGCAAAAACAAACAAAAAAAACCATAAACACAAAGATCCCCAAAAGATTACATACTGTATGATTCTATGTATATAATATTTTTGAAATGATGATATTTTAGAAATGAATGACAGATCAGTGGTGACCAGTAGCTAAGGAAGAGGTATAGATGGGAGGGCAATGGGTATGGCTATACAAAGGCAATATAAGAGACCCTTATAATGATGGAAATGTTATATATCTTGACTATCTCAATGTCAATATCTTGGCTGTGCTGTTGTACCATACTTTTACAAGATGCTGTCACTGGGCGAGACTGAGCAAAGCACCCAAAAGATATCTCTGTTATTTCTTACAATTGGATATGCGTTTATAATTACCTCAAAAATGTGAAGTTTACTTTAAAAAAAAACCCACTTGAATGAGAGTGAACAAAAGCAGGCCGAAATGGGAGGGGCTTCTATACTTGGAAGTAAAGGAATGGCATAGGCAGAGTTTCTCATTTAATATTTCTATGGCTTTTAGCTTGAGGATGGTTTCCAGCCTGAACTAAGCAGGGTAACTAAAACTCCAGTAGAAGATCTGCAGTTTTTCTGGCTGAAAGAACTAGAAGACAGAGTGTGGGCAACTACAGCTGTTAAGAGAGTGAGGAAAACCCAGAGAGGTGAAGATCAGCCTCCTACTCTGCCTATTAATGCTGTCCAAATCTTTGGCTGACCCCTAAACCATGCATATGTGGGAAAGACTTCTAACAGCCCAGCCAGGCTAGGAGAACTGAATTGAGATTTGAGCTAGTTCCCAAAAGGCAGAGTCGCAGTTTGAATCTAGCCAAGTTTATTGCTTTATAAAACAAACAAACAAACAGACAGACAAATAAGCATCTATATTCTTCAGAGGAATATAACAGAATCCAGGTCTCCACAAAATCACATCTGTAATACCTAGAACACTATCCAAGATCAACATAAGGAAACCTGTTCTTGAATCTTCCCTGTCTCTTGCTTTCTATAATCAACCCTTTTGTGAGACCTGTCTGCTCTACTTCAAAAACACAGCTTCATTTCATCTGCTTCTCACCATGTCCAATAGGACCTCCCTGTCCCAGCCACCATCATCTCTGACTTGGATTACTAACCAAGGCTTCTCACTGGTGTTGCTGCTTCCTCCCTTGTTCCTCTGAAATCCTTTCCTTGCACAATAGATAGAGCTGCCTTTTTAATGTACAGATAATGTCACTTGTCATTGCTCTTAGGATATCATCCAGCCTCCTCATCATGGCCCAAAAGGTCTGGCCAGATTGACCCAACCTGTCTCCTTGGCCTCATCTCCTCCACTCTGCCCATCCCTAACCATGCTCCACTCTCACTGGCTTCTGTATCCTTAGCACCTTTGTACTTGCTGTTCCTGTGATCCTCTTGTTATCATCAATTTTCAGCTCAAACATTACCTCCTCTGATAGATCTTCCCTGGACCTATCACCCCCCACCATAGCCTGACAGTCATGGCTACATTCCCTGGTTTTATTTTTCTGAATCTTTGAGTTACCCACTCAGTATTTACATTATCTGTCTTCCCCAGATGGAGTGTTAGCCCCACACGGGACTTTGCCTATCTTGCTTATTGCTTATTGCTTATCTGCAGTGCCTGGAATAGCACATAATACATAATAGGTTCTTATCCCAGATAATTCTTATCTATTATGCACAATAGCTTTCCCAAACCTAGAGACATAAAACAACACCATTTAATTATGCCCACAGATTCAGACAGGGCCCAGCAAGAATAGCTTGTTTCGGTGTCATAATGTCTGGAGGCTCAGCTGGGAAGACTGGAGTGGTTAGGGGTATCTCAAAGGACCGGGTTAGGGCTAGAGAATCCACTTCTGGGAGGTCTGCCTCACTCACATATCTGGTGCCTGGGCTAGAATGGTTGGGAGGTGGGGCTCAGCTGAGAATGTTTGGTGGAGCTTAGCCAGGTGATCTCAGGGTCATCAGATTCTTTATATGGTGGCTTAGCCTTTCGGTGAACCGGGCTAGAGCTTTGTAGCCTCAGAAGTCACAAGGCAGAGCTTCCACTGTACTCTGTTGGTCAAAGCAGTTAAATGGGGGCTCTTATATCCCTTTTTGATGGGAGGAATGTAAAATAATTTGTAGCCATTAAAAAAAACAAATGAATGAATGGATGGATAGATGAATGAATGAATCAATGACGGAATCTATATTAGGGTATGCCTAGGTGATTGGTCTCATATATCAGCCATTGAAGTCAAAGCCAATACTGAGGAATCCTTCCAAAGGGTGCAATTAGATAAATGCATTTTTCCTCCATGCCAATTCAATTAGAAGGTCCTTCCTGTTGCCTTCTCTGCTTCCTGCTCCTCTGGCCTGCATGAACAAATTAGCGAGTGAAAACACGAGTTACTGCATTGAATTTTCTAACACCTTGACTTCCTTCTCAAACCACTGATGGCAGGTGCTGAAACAGACATGAGCAATGCAACGTGTCATAGCTCTCCCAGGTCGGATATGGACATGCCATTCTAGATCACTTCACGTGATGTGAAAAGTTGAAAGGTATGGATCCTATCCACTCCCACCCCCTACTAGGTGGGTTTAAAACCATCTTAAGATCTTGACCCTGAAAAAAAAAAAAAAAAGAACTTGAGCCTGAAATTGGATCAAGAGATGGTGTGCAAGAACATAAATATTGTAAGCAGTTGCAAGCACTCTTCAAGAAGGTATGAAGGAATGGAGAATCTTCCTCCCAAAAGCTAGTCAAATGATGGAGGTTGAAACACAAATACATATGTATTTAACAAGAAAATCAAACATGGCATTGAATTGAAAGCTGAAAGACCTCCAGCATCAAAGCCTCCTGAGGGGCCCTAGGTGAGGCAGGCTTCTGGTCCCTATGCTTCTTAATCATTTCCTCCCCCCTCACCTCCTGTTCCCTCCCTAGGACATCCCAGGCTGCCTGTATCCCCACCGAAGGAACCCCACTAAGGTTACCAGTGGCATCCTTATTGCCACACCTCACAGGCACTTTTTGATTATTTTCTTGCTCAGATGTTGCCTTTTGGAAGCCCTCTCATCTCTCAATGGCCCATGGAACCACCGTCTTGCAGTGTGCCTGCCACACCTCTGACTGTTCCTTCTCGGTGTCTGAAGTGTGTCCATCTTTACCTTCTTGCCCTCAAACCTTGGAGTACCCCCTCAATTCTGTCCTCTCCTCTTACCACCAGCCTCTCTTCCACCTGTATCTTCAGCCTGTGTTCTGAGGACCCCCAAATCTCATCTCTTGCTCTCCTCCTCTTCTTCCCGGTTTCAGAACCTCAGGGCTACTTGTATATAAGACATTCTCCCTCAGATGCTGCACAGACATCTCCAGTTCAATGTATGCAAAAGAGAACTTATCAGCGTCTCCCACAAACCTCTTTCTTGCTCCACTCTACCCCCTCGCCACTTCCAATCAGTCCCCAAGTCCTGGGAAGGAGGGCAGTGGCTTACAGAATATCTTATAAATCTCTGTCCTTGATTTCATGCCCTAACACGGTCGAGGCTGAGACCTTGCTGTTTCTCATCCAGATTTCTGCAGTCACTTCTCATCCGGCCTTCCCTCTTCCTGCCCTCTCCAGGCTGTAACCACAGCGACATGAACCTTCCTGCTGAAACCTTTCAGTGTCTCATAGTCATCATAGTCAACACAAAATTTAAAGATCCAGGAATAACACATGAGCTGTTGACTGATTTGGTCCCACCCCACCCAGCTGCAATAAGTCACCAACTGAGTCCAGGCTTCTCCACTTACTGACTGTGTGACTTTGGGCAAATAACTTAACCTCTCTGTGTCTTAGTCTCTCCATGTACAAAGCAAACAATGATTCTAACTTCTGTTGTGACAATGCAATGAAAAATGCATGGTGGACTATCATTGACACTCTCGTCTTTATGGAGAAATCCCCATCCCCACATGTATCCTGCAGTCAAGATACACCATCCTCCAAAACTCCAAGAGTTTCTTGTTATTCTCCAAGCAATGCTCAGACTGTTGTCTCCTTTTCTGCTTGACATTTCCTTCCTCTTCTTTCTCCACCTTCTTCCCCTAGCTTCTCTTTCTCAAGACCCCACTCAGGGATCACATCTTTCAGAAAGCTTCTTCCTCTTCCTTCACCCTCTGACCACAGCAGGGTTGAGGTCCCTGGGCTCCCCAGGCACGTCTTTGTTTAGTTTACCAGAGGTAGCAAATTCCTGACTATAAGGCAGATTATGGTTATCAACGTGATTTGCCAATATTTTTCAAACTTTTTTTGAATTTGTTACAAAGTTGAAAAGTTGGGAAACCTCACAAGAAAATCTCGGTTTCTGGCAACTCTTAAAAAACTGAAGGAGATCAAAACATGGCCACCATGAGCTGGGAGCTGAGCTCCCTTTCCAGTTTGCCATACTCCCCACTGCTCCCTAGTATATGACACCCCGCTGCTTCGTATATCGTCTTAGCTCCATATACTCCACTGGCCAGTAATTCCACTTTCTTGGCAAACACCAAAAGACATGTGCAAGAATGTTCTCAGTAACATTATTTGCAATAGTCAATAAACAAATTTGTCTATTCAAACAATGAAATCGTGTACAGCCATTGCTGTCTGCAATATTATACATGAATATCACACACAAAGCTCATGTGATGTGGATAGAGCTGGACGAAAGTGTACATGGCAGGTGCCCATTACGTCAAGTTCAAGAACAGTCAAAACAATCTCTGCTGCTGGATGTCAATACAAGAGACATAGGAAAGGTAAACCTGTCTGAAATGGGAGTGAGGGGCCTCTGAGCTGCTGGTAATATTCTGTTCTTGATTTGGGGGTGGTCACCTGGTACGATGCAATTTCTGAAAATATTCCAAGTGGATAGTCTATGATTTGTACACCTCTCCGTGTGTCTGTTACACTGGAACAAAGTTTTTTTTTTGTAAGAGATCATGTTCCATAGCTTGATTATCCATAATATTCATGAGACTTTGCTCTAAATAACTTCATTCTTGCCAAAATTCAAATCGACTTTTAGAAGACAGAGATTTGCCATGTTGAGAATATTTAAGAAAACATTTTGGGCACCAGTGGCCATTCTAATGGAGGAATTCCAGAATGCTCTAATCTGGTAATGGGTGCCCCCCCCCCCCCAGTGGCCTGCATAGGGTGAATTAGGAGGAAAAGCTCTCTGGCCTTGAGGTGGGCCTGCTTGCTAGTTGAGGTGACTGGGGAATGGCTCTGAGATTGTGAGTTGGCTTCCTTGAGGCAGACCTATCTCTAAAGTTATATTAATTAAGGGGCATTGTTTGTCTATTGACTTACAGACCCTTTGAAAACCCTGCTGTATGGGGTTGGGAATTTTGATCTTCTGCCTACAGTGGGAAGCCCAGGAGCCTGGCCGGAAATGTCCCACAAGGGGAGGCTCCTGAGAGACTCCCTGTTGCTTTGCCAGACAGGGCCAGAAAAGGGGTTTCCCGGCTTCCCGTGGGTTTCCTCTCCTGACTCCTGCCTGTATGTCTGTCTGGGCTGTGCAGGAAACCACCCACTCTGCGGGGGCCTGCAGGCCACTGTCCCTCTGCAGGCATGGGGAGCCTGTTCCCTAGGAGGGACCGGATGCTGGCTGGGTTCCTGGCAGGCTCTTTGCAACGTGGGCCCTGGGAAAGATTGGTCTCCTTTCAGAAAACAAATTCTTCTACTCTCCAATCACGAGCGGGCTTCTGTGTCAGGGTTCACCTCTTCCAGGTTTCACTACAGGGTAGAACAAACAGTCCCTGAGGCAGATACCTGTCCAGTTTGCTCCAGAGCTGAGTCAAAAAGGAACCACTGACGAGACTTCTTTGAAGACCAGATCTGCCACTGCCATCCAGGGAGAAGGATGGAGACGGCCACCAGTTTTGATAAGGAAGACTCTCAGTACTAGCCATCAGCACAATTCAACACAGATTTATTGAGCTCCTACCCAGGCCCAGAAATGGGCCAGGTTCTAATGAGGAAGTAGGTGAGTGAGCTATGGGGAGACTGGGGAAGGGTGCTCCAGGTACAGGGAACAGCACTGCAAGGCCATTGAGCTCCTCGCCAGGGAGTGGGTCCGGGTGATTAAGGGACAACAAAGGGCAAACAACTAGAAGGGAGAGAGCAGTGGGGCCAAGAAGAGGCAGTTGGAGAAGGAATGGGCCCAGACTGTACAGGGCCTCTTGGGCCCCAATAAGGAGTTGGTTTTATGCTGAGCTACCTGTGGTCCAACTAACTCAAAGCCATGGTTAACAGATGGACTCAGCTTTCTAGAAAAGCATTAGCATTAATAATCAAAAGCCTTAGGGGCACCTGGGTGGCTCAGTTGATTAAGTCACTGACTCTTGATTTTGGCATGAGTTTCCACCCTCAATGGGGAGTGTGTTTAGGATTCTCTCTCTCTCTCTCTCTCCCTCTGCCCCTCCCCCTGTGCTCACTCTTTCTCTCTCAAATAAATAAATAAATCTTTAAAAAAAAGAATCAAAAAATTTTTAAATGTCCCTGCTTATTCACCCTTTAGACCCATTTCCAGGCATCTTTCTTAAGGGAAGAATGAGAAATGTTATATTTATGGCTCCATTATGGATCCATCCATCCATCCATTCATCCAATAAAAAAATGCATAGCTACTCATAAAAGCTTGGTTTACAATGCTCAAAAAAGCCAGAAAACACCTAAAAGTCCCAAACCAGGAGCACAGTTCATCCCAGTATTGCACATACATTTGATGAGTTGCTATGGAAATGGTAAAAACTATTTTCCAACGACTGACTGATGGGGGAAAACAAAACATATAAATAAAGGGAACAGGATAACTGACAACACGACTAGTTTTGACCAATGATTTGTTGAAGCTGTTGTTCAGAACAAACAAGGTAATAGCTGCCCATCACACTGCGGTCAGACACCTTACTGCCTTTTATGTTTAAAATGTCTTTATGGGTGCCTGGGTGGCTCAGTGGGTTAAGCTCAGGTCATGATCCCAGAGTCCTGGGATCAAGTCCCACATTGGGCTGCCGGCTCCGTGGGGAGTCTGCTTCTCCCTCTGACCTTCTCCTCTCTCTCACTCTCTCTCTCACTGTCAAATACATAATAAATAAAATGTCTTTATGTTTATTTTTGAGCTGGGAGACAGGGGAGTCAGATCTTCTCCTCGTGGCACGGACGAATCAAGCGCTTTGTCCATGGGTCCCAGACCCACATAGCCCCTCCTACTGGTCCAAAAAAGATCCAGTCACTGGTTAAGTAATACAACAGCAGAGTTTGTTCAATGATAAACAGAGACTTGGCTTTAGAGGGAAAACGAAAGCACAGCGAAGAAGTGTCTGGTAGAAACGGGCAAGAATGGGTCTGTAAAGATAACTACCTACTTCTATTTCTCCAAGTGACCTTGATCTTAGGAAAGAAAGGGGAGAACTAGAAAGTGGGAGCAGGGGGGAATGAGAAAAGTTGTCCCTAAGTCTCCAAGCCAAAGAATTCCAAGAGGAGCCTTCCCCTCTGTCTAGAGTGACAGTTGATGATGTGAGACCAGTGACTTGTGGGGGGCGGAGGTAGGGTGGTGACAAGGAATACATCCTAAGGACCGAGGCCCATGTTTCTGTTATCAGTCATCCTCCCATGGCGTCGGAATAGGTCTCCCTCGTGTCTTCTATGCCTGTCTGTCACTGGTAGGGGACTCACAGGTCCGACTTCCTTGGTCCTCAGTTTTCTCATCTGTGAGACCCTCACCCCAGGATGATTTGGGCTGCTAGCACAGTGCCTGGTACGCTGCATGCTCAATCATTCCTATTTCTGCATTTCTATATTTAGAGCAGCAAATATTTAAAAATTATGTATCTACATTCATAAACCCATATACATACACATATACTCATATATACACATATGTATGTAGTTAGGCGTAAATTCACATACACATACACACATATATGTATATACACACACACACAGACATATACACACATATTTCCAAAAACACTTGTGAAAGGTATACACTCTATGAATCAGTATTCTTTCAGAAATTTCCAGGAATAAATCACTATCCTCCCACAACTGGTCCCACCATTGCTAACCCTTGCCTTGCCCTCTGAAGGTCTCATCCCACCTTCTTCCACTCTGAGCCACACTCTTTCCAAAATACTTGATTCAAAGCTTTGTTGCCATTCTTTCCCACGCCCCCCCCACCGCTGTTGCTTGGCTTTCGTGTGTGAGTTGTGGAATCCCTCCCATTATCACCATTTACCGGGATATCACTCAGGGCACCCTCCAAAAAGTAAGTGGGAGCTTCCCATCTTACACCTGGAGATGCTCCACACCCTGGGGTTCACATGGGCATTCTAGCTGCTTGCTCTAGCTGTGTAACAAACTACCACCAAAATATAGCAGCTTGAAACAACAGGATTTATTTATATGAGTTTCTGGGTTGGTTGGGTGGTTTTCTGGCTCGGGGCCAGGCATGGCTGATATCAGCTGGACTCACTCATGGATCTGAGGTCAGCTGATTGGTTGACTGGTCCAAGGTGACCTCATCCAATGGCTGACCGTTGGCTAGCTACTGAATGAGGCCATGCAGACAACTGCCCCATGTGTCTCTTATTCTCCAGCAAGCTAGCACAGGCTTGTTTGCACGTTCATTCCAGGGGTAAAGGAGGCAAGCAGAAGCCGAGGCTCGCAACTGTCACAGTGTCACATCCGCGATATTCTTTCGGCCAAAGCAAGTCACAGGGTTAGTCTAGATTCAACAGGAAGGGAGGGAGCCTCTGCCTCTTGGCAGGAGGAGCTACAAAGTTGTGTAAAGTGTGCGGATACAAGGAAGAGTAAAGGGTTGTTTGTTGTAGTGACCAGTTACTGCAAGATCTCTTTTAGGTGCAGAGAGAAGGGCTGCCCTATTCTGAATTGTCAGTGCCGTCGGGGTCCCCATCCTCACTCACTGCTGCCAAGCACTAACCTTGCTAGGACAGAGAACCTGTAGGGACTCTATAGGTTCCCATAATTCGCTCTCTCTCGGCCAACTGGGTTTGTGTTTCCCCTCATAGCTTCTTCTTCTACCCCTTTCTTCTTTCCCTCTTTCTTCCCCATCCACAACTTATTCAATCCCGACCTCCCTCTTTAACACCAAGCTCAAACGTCACTTCCTCCAAGAAGCCTTCCCTGACCACTCTCATTCATTCCCACCTCTCCTTTCTATATATAACAATACACACTCAATGCTTCACATTTTAATAATTAGAGTTTTAGAGCTACTATGCATGTAGCTCTTATTAGGTGTCAGGAAACTTAATCTTCCCAGTACTTGATTAGACACTATTATCATCACCATTTTACAGATGGGCAGTGAGGCCGGCAGGGTGTATTTCCAAAAGGTTTTATAACTGGTGGTAAGGGATGGGCCGTTTTCAAAACCAGGCATGTCCCACTCCAAAACCCAGACTCTAGCAGGAGCTATGGGCTCCCTGCATCCCGTGTGCCCTCACCCTTACCCCTCAGTGTGTGCGGCTGGCCCGACTTTGAGCTGCCGGTACCTGACCTCCTTGGGGAGGTTCACTTTCCCCACGTGGCAGGTTCAAGAGCTGAGGGCTTAACTTCCTGTGGGAGCAGTCCTCAATAAAGGACTATTAAGAGCAGGTGTTTAGCTACCCCAGGGTGAGGTGACTGAATGCATGTTCTACACTGGCTCCCAGAATTCCTGGGGCTGTCCTGAAGTCAGCTGATCACAGTGCCAGAGATGGAACACCTTTATTGGCTGCTTTCTCATTCCTCCCACACTGCCCACTTCGCTACTGGCATTTCCTGGGAGCATTGCTGAAAGCACCACTTTCCCTTAGACCCTTGTCGTGGGGTATGCTTTTGGGACAGTGCAAACTAAGACACACCTCTTAACTTCTTGGCTGCGTTTCCCTCCCTTCTCCCAATCATCTCTCGTTAAGCAGTAAGCTACTCAAAGCCAGAGAAACTTGTTATTCCTTTTGCCTTTCCCTTAGCATCCAACCATGCGTAGAACCTTAGATGTTCCATAAATCCAAACTTAAATCATTTATTGATTCACAGATACCCCCAAACTACAGCTATTGGGCTAAGAGTCAATATTCAACCCCTCTTCCTTGCAGATGGTTGACTCCTGTTTAAGACGATATTCAGGTCCATGACAATTGGTAAATGTTCTCAGACACCAATCCTTTCCCAAGGCATTGAAACAACTGTCCTGCCAAGTAGAAGATGAGCCTTTGACATGACTGAGGACACAGGTACCCTCTTGAGTGTCCTTGAAAACACCTTTGGGGAATCAGTAGGCTGATGCAACCCTATAAGATCCCGGTCAAAATCTTTTTTGTACAGGATACCCTTTCTTACCCACTCATCTCCCTAAACACTGTACAGGGTCCTGTACTCGTATGCTGGAACAGAATTGGATAAGCTGATAGCTGGGCTCCCTTCCAGCTCGGAGCTATGAATTCTCTCCCAAGTATCATGAGATGACCAAGCACTCAGGAGGTCAGGCTCAGAGGAGAGCCCTAAGAACAGAGACAGAGATTCTACCATGAACCATGTATCTAAAATATACTACATGTTTACTTTAGTTAATACTTTAGTTATACTTTAGTTAATTTATGCATCAAGACACGGTAATTACCTTCCTGCCCCCATTTTATGGATAAAGAAACTAAGGCTCAGTGAAGTTAAGTAGCTTACTCAGGATAGGGTGCTGGTTGGCAGAGCTGGAATTCACCCCTGTGCCTGGCTGCCTTCAGAGGCAATATTCTTTTTTTTTTTTAATATTTTATTTATTTGACAGAGAGAAACATAGCCAGAGAGGGAACACAAGCAGGGGGAGTGAGAGAGGGAGAAGCAGGCTTCCCGCCGAGCGGGGAGCCCGATGTGGGACTCGATCCCAGGTCCCTGGGATCATGACCCGAGCCGAAGGCAGTCGCTTAACCAACTGAGCCACCCAGGCGCCCCCAGAGGCAATATTCTGTCATCCACCCTGGACTGCTGTTCCATTGAAAGGTTCGGTTGGGTTTGAATGCGGCACTGTGAGGCAGGGTAAGGACATGTTAGACAAAAAGGAATGTATTAGTTGGACATTGCTACATAGCAAACGGTCCCAAACATTTGTGGCTTTCCATAGCAGTCCTTTATTCCTGCTCACACATCTGTGAGTTAACTGAGGATTGGCTGATCCAGGGTGGGCTCTGTGGGACAATTTTGTATCAAACTGCAGGTCTGTCTGGCCTCAGGTCCTTTTTGTAAACTGAGCTCAGATCAGTTTCACTGGGGTTCCTTCGAGGACCCTGAAGAGGCAGAAGTTATCCAAGGAACTGGCTCTTCTCTCCACATTGACAGAGATATGAGAGAGCAAGTGGAAATGCACAATGAAGCTCAGAACTGGCATGTTGCCATTTCAAATTTATACTATTGGCCAAAGCAAATCATGGTCAAGTCTAAGTCAAGGCACTGGGAGTTACTCTGCCTCTAGTGGGAGGGACTGCAAAATCACCAAGAAGGTGAAGAATTGGGACCAATAATTTTATTTATGAGAACAATTAAAATCAACACAAGAGAATGAATGGCTGATAGGGAGCATTCCTAGTGTCCACAGAGAAAACCATGGGAACAGGGTTCATCTTCAGTGTCCCTCCAGTTACACTACACAAGGAACATCTACCCTAGTTTTCAATATCTGTGCTAGAGTCCCTCTGTACAGGCTTCTTAACCTTGGAAGCCCATCTCCTCCAAGTTTCTCGGCTCCTTAATCTTCCTACATGATCCTAGACATTAATGTGATTAAAGGAACAACTTTAAGCACTACGGGAGGTGTGTGGAAATAGAGGGAAGAACAAGGCAACTTCCCATTTTCCTTTCCCTAGAGCCAACCAGCTCTTGTCTTAGAAGATGAATTACTTTGGGTACCTGGGTGGCTCAGTCTGTTCAGTGTCCAACTCTTTTTTTTTCTTTTAAGACTTTACTTATTTATTTGACAGACAGAAACACAGCCAGAGAGGGAACACAAGCAGGGGGAGTGGGAGAGGGAGAAGCAGGCCTCCCGCCCCCCCCACGAGCAGGGAGCCCGATGTGGGGCTTGATCCTAGGACTCTGTGACCATGACCTGAGCTGAAGGCAAACACTTAATGACTGAGCCACCCAGGTGTCAAGTGTCCAACTCTTGGTTTTGGCTCAGGTGCTCAGAGTCTGCTTCAGATTCTCTCTCCCTCCCCTGCTGCCCAACGGCAACCCTGTTTGCACATGCATGCACATGCTTGCTCTCTCTCTCTCTAATAACTAAATACATACATAAAATCTTAAGATAAGAAAATGAATGATTTCTAAATCACATGACTATCTCAGTAGGGAATTAATTCAAGGATGGGCAATATAGGAGGGAGCAAGGGAAGGGCTCTGGATGGTCAGAACCTGAGACTTCAGGAGATGGGGCTATTTAAATCTTTGGGCCAGCCAGTTGGCTCTCCTTGGGAACAACTAGAAAAGCAGAGCTAGAAAGTGTTAAACAGACCCCAATGGAAATATCCCAATCATGGTATGAACTTAGGAAACATAACACCTCTGAGGCATCCAGGGAAAAATCACTGAACCAAATTGATGACTGTGGTCTTGATTAGTGCTGGCACCAAATATTTCTGCTTCTTCTGAGTTCAGAAGAGTTCTTGACCCTTCGAAGTTAGGTATGACCATGTGATTTGCTTTGTTGTTTTGTTCACACTGAAATGTGAACAAATGCTTCTTTGTTCACATAAGTGGAATATATCACTCTGGGTAGAGGCTTTGAAATACCGTGTGTAATTCGCCATGGCACACTGCCACTGTTGTGATACTCAGGGAAGCATTTTTTTTAAAGTTTTGTTTATTTAAGTAATCTTTACAACAAATATGGGGCTCAGACGTATGGTCCCAAGATCAAGAGTCACATCTTCTTCTGACTGAGCCAACCAGACACCTCAAGCAGGTATTGGAAGAGGATTTCCATCTACCTAACTGTCAGAGTGATTACAATGGACAGAACTCTCTTGATGACAAATACTAGATACGAAGCCTGAGAGAGAAATCAATGTTTGCTGGCTAAATCACCTTTGGGGGATTGTTTGTTAAAGCAGCATAATTTGACTGATTCTGACTAATATAATCATCCAACTCAACCAATAGAGAGATGTGTCAAAACAAAGTATTCAGGAGTGACAAAGCCAGGTATAAAATAATTATACCAACAAGGGTTGATGATAAGCTCTTAAATATACAACTAAGACTGAACAACTTCAGGGATTAAGTTTATGGGAAGCATGTGAATGCTATAAACCTTGGCAAGTTCAAAATAATATTAAAGGCAATTTTAAAAAATGAGAAGAGTGCTAATTTCTTTTACTCTTATTTCTCTTTTTAAAAATGGGAAATCATGCCTTCTAATATTGAAAAACAGAGTCTAAAATATACCTAATTACACTACCCTCTCCCTTACTATTATTCTTTACACTTGGAGGAAGAAATTGATGTAGACTGTGTCTAGTACAGAAGAAAAAAAATGCAGTGAAGTTCAATAATTCTCTCAGTTCCACTTTTTTTTCTTCTGTTGAAATAAAATTAAATGCTAACACTTTTGTCTTAAGTTGTGTTCTTCTCGAACCAGACGGAGACTAAAATTGAGTATTTCCTAGAGGGGTGATCCCAGGAGATTCTGATAGTAGAGTGGGAGGGGAAGAAATCATGTGCCTGGGGGTGTTAAAAGGGCAGGGGGCTACTGTGGGCAGCTGGGATCAACCCCGCTGGGAAGCTGAGAGATACCACCTCGGAGCTGTCCCACTCAAAACACAAGGAAGCTGAGGCATTTAGCCATCAACTTCTACCCATGACTGGGTGTCAACTCCCTGACATTTCCTCCCTGCCCCGTGCCTGGGCAGATATCCATTCCTACAACCAGAGGTACCTCCTGGCAGAGGCTACTCAGGTGCTTGTGGAGGGAAGTTACTGGGTTCCATTAGAACAGTGAATGCCAACAGGATATGGGACCAGGCACCAACAACATCTGTCAACATCTGCCAACATTTTCTTGAATTTATAAATCCTGTCTAATGGATTCATCTCAACTGAATTATGCTAAGTGAAAGAAGCCACTCTTAAAAGGCTACATATTGTGTGATTACATTTATTTGGCTTTCTGGACATGTCAAAACGATTAGGACAAAAACCAGGTCATTGGTTGGCAAAGGTTGGCAAGGTTGGGGAGGGGCACAAGATGACTACAGGGGCCATTAGGGAGCTCTTTGGGGCAATGGATTCTGGAGGTGGTCATGGGACAATGCATTTGTCAAAAGTTCTAGAACTACACACCTAAAAAGCGCAAGTTCTGCTAACTATAAATTATACCTCAGAAACCTGACTACGATGCTCTTAAAATATGTCCGCCATATTAGTTGCTATTTCAAAAAAGTTTCTTTTCTCTTGAGAACTTAATGACTTGCTTCTAAAAATAGAAGAATGCAGAAGTGATATAGTGTGATGGAGCACCTGGGTGGCTCAGTTGGTTAAGCGACTGCCTTTGGTTCAGGTCATGATCCTGGAGTCCTGGGATCAAGCCCCGCATCGGGCTCCCTGCTTGGCAGGAAACCTGCTTCTCCCTCTCTCACTCCCCCTGCTTGTGTTCCCTCTCTAATTGTGTTTCTCTCTGTCAAATAAATAAATAAAATCTTTTTAAAAAAAAGTGATACATTGTGCGTCAGAGACCGAGTTGTAAAAGGCGCTATGGCTTCCTGCTTGCTCTCTTACTCCCGCTTGGGTCAACCACTTTGGGGGAAGTTAGATGCCACACCAGGTATAGCCCTATGGAGAAGCCCATGTCAAGAGCAGCTGAGGCCTCCAGTCAACAGCCAAGTGAGGGCAACAACTTGAAGTGGGTCCTGCAGCCCCAGTCAAGCCTTCAGATGACTGCTGCCCAGCTGAGAGTTTGCAATCTCATGGGAGACCCAGAGACAGAGCCATCCAGCTAAGCCCCTCTCGGTTCCTGACCCTAAGAGACTGTGTGAGGTAAAATTGCTTGTTTTAAGCCGCTATGCTTTGGGTTCCTGTGTTATGCAGCAACAGATAGAACCAATACATGGGCTTAAAACTTAATCCCCACCTGAGAATAAAAGATTCTTTTATATAAATTTATGCCTGACATATTTGGCATAATATTCATGGGAGTTGAATGACAGTTGTTTCCAGGTGGGGAACTTGGGGATCTCTTGTCTTATCTTTTGTCCGTACTCTTTTATATTCTTGCACTACTTTGTATAATGAACACGTATCCTTCCAGTTAAACACAAAAATAATGACTGCAAGCCTGGGTGCCAGTATAGAGCGCTGTTTACCCAGGCATCAGAGCAAGGAGGTGCGTGTCTAGAGGAAGCAGGAGCACCACTCCTTCAGACAGCGAGAGCTCTCCTGGGCCTCACACTCGGTCGCACCGCAGCAATAGATGAGCCACTTCTGGAACTCCACTTCATTCTTGTGCATCAGGAGGAACTGTCCCAGGAGGATGTAGGCCTGTGGGGCGGGGGAGAGGCAGGGAGAAAAATGGGAAAGGTTATAATTATCCACACCAGAGGTGCCCTTCTCTCACACCAGGACTCTTGTGAGCATTGAACGAAGAGGCACCGGTCAGTTTTGAGGGACAAGGATGGCATCTGGGCGATGGGGATTCTGGGACTGGTCCTGGGTGAGATGCCAGGCCAAGTGAAATGCACATCTCTTGGGTTGCGGTTGGGGAAAGGGGAGGTGTCCAGCCTGGGATAGACCAGAACTTGTCTTTCTCAACTTTAATGAATGCAAAATTCACTTGGGGCCTTGAGAAAGGGGGGTTCTGACTCACTAAATCTGGAGTGGGGCCTGGAAGTCTGCATTTCGAACATGCCCCTGGCTGGTGCTAGTCCAGGGACAACACTGTGAGTAGCAAGAACTCAGCATACTCCCTCTGGCCTCTGATCTGGCATTTCTCTCTCGCTCTCTTTTTAAAATTTTGAATGATCTCTCCATCCAACATGGAGCTCAGACTTACAACGTCAAGATTAAGGGTTGCATGCTACACCAACTGAGTCAGCCAGATGCTGCTAGGATTTCTTTGTAACACAGACATGGACACACGCATGCACACATGCACACATATATGAAGAGGACTCAGAGACGTTCCTCGCCCCGTCCTTTCTCTATTGATCTTGCAGAGTTTCTAACTCAACATTGCTGTTGACCTTGTGGTAATCCTGTGCTGTTGGAGTGGGGGCGGGGACTGTCCTGTGCATCCCAGTGAGCTTAGCAGCATCCCCAATCTCTACCCACTAGAGGCCAGCCCCCCGATGGTGACAATCATAACCGCCTCCAGACATTGCCACATGCCCCCCTGAAGACAGAAGTCCTTCGTCCAAGAACTGCTGCTCGTGGGATTGATAGACGAAGGGCATCGTAACACCAATCTGGTCTTGCAAACCAGCTGTGTGAACTCAGGCAACTCACTGAACCTGGAATGAGGGCACCAAGAATCCAGGTCTCCATTTCTGCATCGCTTGAAGGCATACAACATAGCCTGCCCCACTGTGCAAATTGAATTAAATGGATTCAATGTGAGAATCTTAGGAAAATGTCCTGGAATTCTTAGCCCATGGGAGGAGCACAGAACATAATGTGTGATAATCCTTGCCCGTCCTTCCCTCCTGAAGAGTCCGTGGGCATGAAAAACGCTTGTAAGTAATATTAAGGACACCAGGACTGATAACTCTTCGGCATTCTCTCGTTTTCTAACTACTACTCTTCAGCTTTTCGCTGATCTCTTTATAATTTTATCACAGGATTATTAACAAGGAGCAAGGACTACATGGGGAAAGGGAGGCCCAAGACTGCGCGGCCACAGACTGACCGAGCCGCCTGCTGAACAGTGAAGGCTGGAGACTGAAGGTCACCTACACCTCGCGGCTGGTTTGGGGGCTCTCCAGCCTGGAATGAACGAGAACCAGTGTCCACCCCTGCTGTCCTGGGCCTTCTCCAGGAAAACCTGCTGCTGTCTGTTTACTTTTAGTTACATAAAACAAAACAAACTTCATCTTGACCAAAGGGAACATTTTTTTTTTTAAGAAATTAAATAAAAGCTGAATTGCAGTTGTAAAATGTACCCAAGCTGTTGGAGCTTGGGGTTTCTTATTTTTAGTCATGGTCCAGTTGTTGAAAAGATTAAAAAAAGCAGCCAGGATGTCATGGTCGTTTTCAACTGCTACTTGAATCGTCTTTTTAGAAAAGCCATGCTTTTGCTTAGAATGATCTCATTTTACTTTATCAGTATCTTCCTATTATCAGTGGCGATTTTCTGGAGATGTTTTTTAACTCAACACTGAAAAACAATGAACATTTATTGAATGTTAATCGAGCCAAGTGTTACAGTGAGTGTGGATGTGGGGGTAGAATAACAGGATCAAGGAACAAGGAGCTCTGTCCAGGGAGAAAAACAGTAGTGATGGTGAAAAATAATAGTAACGATAATGATAATGAGTACCTTGGTGGACTCCAGACCCCTGGCACATTTTAACCCCATGCCATTCTCCAGATGGAATCACTGAGAGTCAGAGAGGTTGATTCCTTTTTTTCCTGAATCCCATGTTTGCCCATCCCAACCCTCCGCATCTGACCTCGAACCTATGATGGCCTCTGCCCTTTCAGAGGCCCCGCTGCTGGTGTTGGCTGGTTGGGTGATCAGAGCCTCCCCACCCACACCAGCCTCAGCAGCCGGGAGGCCAGCAGATACCTGACACATAGGACTGGAGGCAAATTTTCCAGGAACGCTGCAGGAAGAAGGGTCTCTTCTCATGGTTTCCGGAAACAAGTGGCCAGCTCCTTGTCCACTCGCTCTGCCACCCTCCAGCTGTGGGGAGGGGAAGTTAGCCTGCTTCACCGGTTCCCAAGGGAAGCCATCATCATTGGTCCCCATGCCCTAGGCCTCTTCTGGTCTCCACTGGTTCCGGAAAGTGAACCCCTAACCAAGGAGGACAAAATCTCTCACCTCTCGCTCCTTGGACCAAAGCTCACAAAAATCCGGCTGCAGGGAGAGTGATGCAGAGACACGGAAATGTTGAGGAGACGTGGTCTTCCCCCACCGCCTTGGACAGAGGCCCCCCTTGGTTTCCTGCCCCGATGTGGCCATCTTGAAGCCCTCAGTATAGGGGGACGGGGCCTGGTAGCTTCCCGTAGTGCTAGGTGGCTGGTCCGCGCCCGGGCCAATGGAAAATTTCCGTCTTCACTGTGACACCTGGCCTTTTCTTTTTCCTTTCCTTTCCTTTTCTTTTCTTTCTTTCTTTCCTTCTTTCCTTTCTTTCTTTTCTTTTTGTTGTTGTTGTTGTTGTTGACTGTTTCTTTTTAATTTGAGTAAAGTTGACCCACGTTTGTTTCAGACGTACAACGGAGAGATCTCACACCCTGTAAGTCCCGCAGTGCTCCCCGCAACATACCTTCCGTCCACCGGCTGGCCTTGGAAACACATCCGTCACCGCGGCCCTCGCTGACTCCCAGGCTTCTGTGACACCTCTACCTGCAGCTGCCAGCTGGTTGGGGGCCTAGAGTGAATGCACTTACGTGGCCACAAGATTGTTGTAGGATCAACAGCTCTCTTTTTTCTCCAACCGGACGCTGGCCCTCCAGCCTTCACTGCCACCGGTAGCTGGTGACAATCTTGAAAATCCAGTACCTCTTGGTCATTTTTGGCTTAATGCTTCAGGTATCTGGGGTGAATGCTGGATCCAATGTAGGGCTGGCCTCTACTTCCTTCTTCTCCATGTCTCCCTGGGATATATGCACACTAAAGAGTTATTTTCTAACTAAAATTCAGATTTAACAGAGCAGGCCCCTGTATTTCATCCGGCATCCCCATGCAGAGTAACCCCAAACTTGCATGACTGACTCCCTGCAAGGCCCAGACATTGGGCAGTGGGGGCTTGTGAATGACAACACCTCACCCCCAGACACTGTGTGCCCAGAGGCAAATTTCTCCTCTCTCACTCCGAGTGATTTTGAGCAAGTCACGTGGCTGCTCTGTGCCTGTTTCCCCATCGGTAAAACAAAGGTGAAACAGTATGGCTTATGGGATTTTCTGATGATACAGTGAGATCCAAGTAACGCACTGAGGACAGAGCCTGAGGTGTACCAAACATGACACACAGATTCCGCGGTTAGGGGAGCCTTAGGGAGCACGTGGGCACCCACAACACACACCCCTCCCTGATCTTCCAAGTATCTTTCAGGAGGAAGACTCAGCTCAAGGTTAGGCCTTGATAAGGTCTTCAAAGAACAATGAACCAAACCAGATTCTCTGGGATGGGGAACTTACTTCCTCACTGTTGGATGACTTCAGGGGTCACCGTCCCTGGTCATGCACCCTCCCCAGAGGGCACTGTCCAAAGTCCCTGAATTCACTGAGTGCCTGGAGTACACAGATCACGGAACCATCTGGGCTTTATAGGAGATGCTGCCAAAAGCCGGCAGAGCCTCTAGAGCATGATGAGTGTGGGCTCTCAGGCCGTGTGTGGACAGAACAGTCAACAGGACAGATGCCCCAGCAAGGGGTCCTGTTGAAGACTCAGTCTTCAGAAGCACAAGCCTAGGCTGGAGTGTGCGGGCAGAAGGCAGGCTTTCTTCCCCCAGAAGTTTCGTTGTGAATGGGATCCTGAGGGGCGTGAATGTCTATTTCAAGAGAGGCCTGCTGGTGGGTGGTCCCGTCTGTATTTGTGGTTCCTGGACAATCTGGCTTGGGTGTGGAGTGGGTGGCGTGGGGAAGATAAGACAGAGCTCGAGCCAGGCCATCAAAAGCCTCTTGAGTGTCTATGCACCGGTGTAGTTTCCCTTCGTAGTCATTCCTTTGTCCCTTGTGGCCCTTCTGCGGTTCAATCTAGACCAACACTGTCCAGTAGAAATTTAATGTGAACCAGCTACATATATAACTTTTAATTTTCTAGTAACCAGAGGAAAAAGGGGGAGGCGATGAAACAGGTGAAATTAGTACTGATAATATGCTTTACTTTCTCCCATGTTTCAAAATATCTCCCATATTTCAAAAATATCTTCAACATGCAATCAATAAAAAACTTTGCCTTGGGAGGGGGTACTTTAAAATCTTAAATCTTTGACATCACAGTGTGTACTTTATATGTATAACACATCTCTATACTGGCCATCCCGTAGGTACAAATGGCCAGGGGCCACCGTATCAGACAGCAGAGATCTAGATTCTTAGAGACCTAGATCGGCCAAGGCTGACTGCCTGAGAGAAGGGCAGGCACAAAATCCCTAAGAGAGAATGCAGCCAAATCCAAATTTTTGACTGTCAAGGTCCCGAAGAAACTTGGGTGAATCCACAGAAGAAGCAATAGTTTTCAAAGTCACGGCATAGCTGGGGTAGGCGAGAACTAGATGCCAGCAGAGGCCAGAAGGACAGAGGATGGCATGAGACCCAGAAAGATGTCCTTCCCTGAGGTCTCCTGCAGGCAGGGTATAAAAATCCAGGAGCTCAGAGGATTCTAGGACAGCGAAACAGCTCTGTGTTACTATAACGGGGGATGTGTGTCATTATGCATTTGTCCAAACCCACAGAAATTCTGCGAGTGCACCCTGATATAAGCCGTGGACCCTGAGCGATTATGATGCGCCAGCCTAAGTTCTTTGATGGTTAAAGATGTACTTTGGGGCTGTGGCTCATGAGAGAGGATGTGCACGGGGGAGGCAGGGGGACATGAGAAATCTCTGCACCTTTGGCTTCATTTTGCTGTGAACCTAAAACTTCTTTAAAAATAAAAGTCTAGGGCGCCTGGGTGGCTCAGTGGGTTAAAGCCTCTGCCTTCAGCTCAGGTCATGATCTCAAGGTCCTGAGATCGAGGCCCATGTCAGGCTCTCTGCTCAGCGGGGAGCCTGCTTCCTCCTCTCTCTCTGCCTGCCTCTCTGCCTACTTGTGATCTCTCTCTGTCAAATAAATAATGAATGAATGAATGGACGAACAATTAATTAATTAGTTAATTATTAAAAATGAAAGTCTAGGGGTGCCTGGGTGGCTTAGTCAGTTAAGCGTCTATGTTTGGCTCAGTCATGACCCCAGAGTCCTGGCATCGAGCTCTACATTGGGCTCCTTGCTCAGCAGGGAAGCTGCTTCCTCCTCTTCCTCAACCATTCCCCCTACTTGTGCTCGCTTTCTCTCTCTCTCTGACAAATAAATAAAATCCTAAAAAAAAAGTCTAAGAAACTATAGGCATGTGCCTTCTCATATGCCAAATCTGAGACTCCTTCCCTGTCGGCTCTGCCGGTCGTGGAGGCTTCCTGCTGGCTCTGCCCACTGACCGGTGCTCACCCCGGGCACCTGTTCACCATCGGGTCTCCTGGATCCTTTTCCAGTGCAGCCAGGCTCCAGCCCTGAAACAGAGTCTGGTCACTGAGTCCCAAGGTAAGCCCCTCCCTGCCGTGGTCACCAGCGGGACCCAGGTCTTCCTGTGCGGTTTGTGACCACACAGTCTGCAGCCATTCTTGTCCTCACCTGGGACCTCGATCAAGGCACTAAGTCCCAGGAGCCCCTGTCGTCTCCTTTGTGAAGTGGAGATAGAGACCCTCATCTCCCTCACAGGTGTGTGCGGGGCTCAAATCCCTGACACGAGTACTTGGGCTCAGCGACCCCAGGAATGAGAAGGGCCAGGAAGTGGCATGCCGGTCACTGTGCTCACCAGGAGGTCGTGAACCAAAGAGGGGCCTGGCCACACTCAGGCCAACAGTTTCCTCTTCTCCACAGCCCTGACTCTGTGTAGCCAGTTCTGGAATGCCTGAAATTTACCCATTATTCATTCATTCCTTTATCTGAAACATGCCTATCACCCCATCTGTCATCATCATTTAAAACACAGGTTGGAAGAGACAAAACTGTAGAGACAGAAAACAAATCAGTGGTTGTCAGGGGCCAGGGTGGGGAATACGAAGGACACAGAGGAACATTTTGAAGTGTTGGGATTATTGTATGTCTCGATTGTGGTGGTGGCTTCATGATCGCATGCATTTGTCAAATCTTGCGGAACTGTGCACTAAGAAAGGTGAAATTCACTGTGTGTGAATACGAATATTTTTAAGAGTCTGAGTCTGGCTAAACAAGAGCAAAAATAAAACAAAACAAAACATTAAATGAAAGGGGGGAGAAGCCCAAATAATGGGTATTTCTGAGAATGGGGGATGAAGCATTGGGGGAGAGATACAAAGGGATCATCAGACATCCTGGATATATCCAACCACTGAACCTGGGGGGATGTGGGGGAGCCTCCATGAGTTCATATACATATACATCTATATGTAAAAATTCGCTGAGCCAAACTCGTCATATCAATGCCGGTGCATTATACCACAGTCGAAGAAAAAGAGACACTCATGTCCTTCAAAAAGGAATTTCTAATTTAAAATGCCTTCCCTCACCAGACTAGCTTACTTCACTACCTGTTCGGGAAGGGCCCCATCTCCTTTATCTGGGAGGAAAGAATCCAACCTCCCGCAACTGTGGAGCTCCAGCTTCCTGGCAAAACCGCCCAGTGGAGGGGCGCCTGGGTGGCTCAGTCGTTAAGCGTCAGCCTTCGGCTCAGGTCATGATCCTGGAGTCCCAGGATCGAGCCCCGCATCAGGCTCCCTGCTCAATTGGAGGCCTGCTTCTCCCTCTCTCACTCCCCCTGCTTGTGTTCCCTCTCTCGCTGTGTTTCTGTCAAATAAATAAATAAATAAATAAATAAATAAATAAATAAATAAAATCTTAAACAAAAAATACCACCCAGTGGATATTAAATGAGTTGGTAGGTTGGCGTGATATTCAGAATGTTTCACAACTGGTATAAGCAGCATGTCAAACAGCAAACTAGAGACCCAGTAGTTGAGAGGTCCCCTGGAAACAGCTGGCCACGGGGCAGGTGCACACCACACTGATTATCGGCTGTGTGGGCAACAGTTCCCAGCCTCGTGGAGTGTTTCTGCAGCATCTTCCCGCGGTATAGACCGACATTAAAGACTGGAGGGAATGAGCAGCAGGAGCTGTGGGCGAAATCTCTCGACCAAACGTGCAATGAAGGCTCCTTGTGAATTCCCATCCGCCTCTGTATGTGCCCACTCTCTTTGGGTTCTCTTCAGGATCATCTCCCATTCTCTCCTAAAGTTCTAAGCAGCTTTAAGAGCACCATAAAAACAAGTAATTACATAGGAAAGAATGTATGGATTCCACTGGATAACCTTGAGGCCATTCTTGGGCTATGAGTGACATCTTAGAACAATTCACATCCTCTTACTCTGGTGTAGACCCCAGTCCATCCTCTTACTCTGGTGTAGACCCCACCGACCTGCCGTTGCCAGGTCGGTGCCCCAGTGGGGCAGGCGAGACCCCACGAGTCTCTTTGTGGAGGTGGGAAGTGTGTGCAAATCACCCATCCTGACAGCTCAGCCCCGGACTCAGGCAGCTGGCTTACTTCCGTTGCCCTCTGGGTGTTTGAACACCAAGTGGACCATGCCCAGCCCAGCTGCTCTGAGCCAAAGCCATTCAAATTACCCATCATCTACTGGCCTTTGGGGCTGCCCAAGCATGAGGAGTCCACAGTGTTGAAGCAAGTGGCGCTCTGCCAAGTGGCGGCTTTGGTCTGGGATGGCCTCTAGCAGGGACACATAGCAGTGGCCGCCATCTGGCAGGGCTGGGGAAGAGAGGTCAGGGAGCAACGTTGGGGCAATAAGAAAAAAATGAATTACCTTGTTGAAACCTTTGGTGACCAAATTGATTGCAAGCTCACGGCTGATCCCATCCACCCATGCAACATCCTTTTCTCCGATGGGCTCAGAGAGGAAGGCTCTCAGTCTGGGAGACATGTGCTCCATCTTCTGGAACAGCGGTGGGAGAACGGGTTAGGAAGTGATTGGCTGCTCACAGTGAGAGGGGACACCGGGGGACTGCCCTGCCGAGGGAGGGGAGCAACAGACGGCAGGCTTCCTTCCATCACCTACTACTTATTGGGGACTTTGGGATTTCAGGGGCAGTGCCCTACCCAGAAGTCCTCAACATATCCATTCCCACCTGCATGGACTGAGAAATGTATAATGATGGCCCTGGATGAGTCCAGTAAATTCCACAAAAGGGGGTATGTTTAATCCTAAGAATTGTGATGGGTTTCTCTCTGCTACTCTTCCCACCCTCGGTGCTTAAAGAAACATTGCTTCTAGAGAGCAGAATTGTGGTTGGAGAAATGGGGATATGTTGGTCAAAAGCTGCAAAGGTTTAGATACATGGAATGAAAAAATTCTGGGCATCTAATATATGGCATGGTAACAATAGTTAACAATAATGTATTGTATACTTGAAAATTTCTAAGAGGGTAGATGGTGAATTACATCTTACCACACACACATACAGGTATTCAAAAGAATACCTATATAGAACTGACAGACAAGTTGTTTTGCTTGATCGTGGTGATCTTTTCAGTGTGTCTGTGTGTCAATCAAATTGTGCACTTTATATGAACAATTTCTCCAAGTCCAAGATACTGCAATAAAGTTGTCTTAAAGAAAAAAAAGAAATCATTGCACCTCTTAGCTAATTAACCCACCTTCTCTCTTTACTACCAACTTTTTAATATTGTTTTAAATATTTTATGTATTTATTCATGAGAGATAGAAGGAGAGAGAGGCAGAGGGAGAAACAGGCTCCCCATTTGAACAGGGAGCCCAACGCAGGACTCAATCCCAGGACCCTAAGATCATGACCTGAGCAAAGGCAGACATTTAATCAACTGAGCCACCCAGGCACCCTCTTTTTCAGATTTTTATTTTAGCGTTTATCACACTCTATAATAGTTGGTTGTTTAGTATCACATAACAGAAAATGCTTCAATTTGATCAAACATCAAAGAAGATACTATGTAACTCCAGAGCCCAAGGGTAAGGACGGGCATGGTGCAATCAGGGCCACAGCTCCATTTTCTCTGATTCTTTCAACTTTTCCTCCTTGTGCTGGCTTCTGTCACGACTGTTTCCCCTCATGGCAGCAAAATGGTTGCTTCAGGACTCATAATGCCCAACGTTCCACCCCAGAAGGAGGAGGAAAGAGAGAGAACATGTCTGAAGAGTTCCAAGCAGAGTCCCATCCGGTCCTGAAGGTCTGCATAGGGTCACCAATGTGAGCTTAGTGTTGGCAGTACACTCCGGTCCTAGATCTGGGAGGGGGGTTTCCTTCCCTCCTCCCTCCCTTCCTTCCTTCCTTTTCTTTCCTTCCTTCTTTCCTTCCTTCTTTCCTTCCTTCCTTCCTTTCTTTCCTTCCTTCTTTCTTTTTTTAAAAAAGATTTTATTTATTTATTTGACAGAGAGAAACATAGCCAGAGAGGGAACACAAGCAGGGGGAATGAGAGAGAGAGAAGCAGGCTTCCCACCGAACAAGGAGCCCAATACGGGGCTCAATTCCGGGACTCCGGGATCATGACCCAAGCCAAAGGCAGACCCTAAACAACTGAGCCACCCGGGCGCCCTGGATGTTAGCTTTCTTTAAGCCATACAAGCTGTGAGATAAATTATAATTACTGAAAAAAATCAAGATTATCCAGAGAATGGGAGATGAGTGTTAAACAGTGACCATAATATACTCCTATCCTCCACCCCTTTGGAGACCCAACATCTGTACATTCTCCTTCTGCTACATAATAATCAGAAAATACCCACACTTGGCTAATGTAGATTCACCTCCTCCTCCAATAAGTAAAGCCCTATGACTCATCCAGTTACTGGACTCAGATTCAAGTTCATGTTTTCTGGAAGATGCATCATACTCTCCATCATGTCTGGAAGTAGCAATACATGAGATGGTAACCTATGAACTAAATTCTGAACTTCACCACCATCAACATAGTCAATGGTAGGGGGAAAAAACCACAGTATATCTGCAGTAAGAACTTCCAGAAGGCGAATTCTCCATTTGGAGAAGGGGACCATGGGAAACACATACAGGTGTCATTGGCCGATAACCCATGCAGTCTTGAGGAAATATTGGGAATTCCTTGCCATGTTGGTAAAGCAAGTTCCTCAGTCAGCTAAGATGGTGGTCCCCAGTTCTGTATTTGGGTGTAGCTGCCCCATCTGCCTAGCCAACATCTGAGTGGGCTTGTGTCTTTGATTGCTTTAATGACACACTTCTGGCAGGTAGGTGCAGGGGTTGCCTTGAGGAATGGGCACTTTCAGGCATTGGTTGGTCCCTTTCTTTGTCAAGTCAGCATTCTTAAGTATCTACTGGGTCTCTTCTATTCAAGTCTGTGGGCTGGTAGTTCAAGCTGGATTTGATCTCAGGTCAGAATCCTTGAGCCATGGGGCTCTGTGCTTGCCCACGGCCCTGCTACCCAGGTTAGTGGCATCTTCCTTCACCTCTGACCTCAAGGAAGCCTACGTTGGCTCCCCGCCCCCCAGCTGTATCCTAGTTGCATGTCCGCAGTGAGTGAGCTGTCCCCTTCACCAGGCTTGAGGTGCCACCTAAGAGGAGATGCTCTGTAGAGACCTGGGAGCTGGGGACACTCTTTTTCCCAGGGCCCTGATCTTTTCTCTTGCTAAGCCACCTGAGTTGCTGCCTATGTTCTAACTTTGGCCAGTCCCATCAGCTTTTTTGACCCAGCGGGTCTTGCTCAACAAGGTCCAGTCATTGTGGGTCACCGGCCACAAGCAGAGAGGCCCTCTCTCAGCAGACTGTGCTGTTATGCCTCCCCATGTTCAAAGGGGCTGCCCTCCTCCTAAATGGGAGCCTCCTAGGACCCCCCCTTTATTTTTAAAGATTTTATTTCTTTATTTGAGAGACAGCATCAGTGGGGTGGAGGGGCCGAGGGAGAGGAAGGAGTGAGCTCCTTGCTGAGCAAGGAGCCTGAGGTGGGGTTCGATTCCAGGAGCCTGAGATCATGACCTGAGCCGAAGGCAGACGCTTAACCCACTGAGCCACACAGATGCCCTGAGTCTCGTAAGACCTTAACAAAGACTGCTTGAGGTAGCCAACATCACAGCCAAAATGTGAGTATTTCCCACTGGATCTCTCCAAATGTCCTATCTCCCTACACATAGGGTCTGTATCCCAGGGTAAAATGGGGAGAAGCAGCCATTTTGCGAGCCCTGGATCAGCATCTTCCTAGTTCAGGTAAGGACATCCTGCTGCTTTCCGTGTGAATGCTTCTTCTCCACCGATCCATATTTGAGGTTTGCTATTGTAACATCCCCTTCTTGGTACCAAACTCTGGGTCAGTTTGGACAGTTTGTAATTCAAGGAACAGAAAAATCCAGTTCAAACTCGCTTACACAGTAAGAAGGTCTTATCAACATCTGCCACCGAGAAGTCCAAAGGTGGACCATATGGTTGATCATGGCTCCCGCATGAGTTCCCTGCAAGTCTCTTGGCTCAGCCTTCCTTTATATATGGGCTCAATCCTCCGCTTGACTCCTTCAAAGCCGGACTCGGCCTCACTTTTCCAAGGAGCAACCCCCTTCCCTCAGAGGAAAACTGTTTTTCCCTAGAAGCCGCCAACGAATGCCTTCTGCAGCCCATATCACCCAGTGCCTCGCCCTGATATGTGTCCTAGCTCTGGTTCAGAAGGCAAGTCACTGACCTACAGAGCATGCTGGCTGCAGGAGTGAGAACGCAGCACAAAATAGGGGCATTGCCCTGTACGGGGGATAGTTAGGAGGTCAGGAGAGCACCTGGACATCCATCACATATGCCTGAGTCTCGTAAGACCTTAACAAAGACCCGGGTTAGTGGCAGGGTCGTGAGGACCACAGCTGCCTCCTTTGCTCCCCACTCCAGCCTCAGCCTGGCACAGGGCAAGCACTCAGTGACATAGGTGACTAATCCATCCATTGCTTTCAGGGGCCCCCAGCACGGGTCCCCTCACCTGTTCCCACGCTCCCAACTCTCCACACCTCCAGCTCACCTCATAAGGCTTCCTGCCCCAGGGGACACTTAGGGACGCAAACTCTCTAAGAAGTGATGAATCTGAAGGCACTGATCATAGGAGTCAGGGGTCGTCTAAGGAAAGAGACCTTGATGTGTCAGCCGGTTGGAGGAAGGGGCGCGTTGGCAAGGCTGGTTGTCCAGGGACCCCAGTACAGCGGGTCTCAAACACACAGACGTGTGAGCTGTGAATACACTGTCATGGGGGAGGGGCAGCCATCTCTCCAGCAGCTAAACATGGAGATCTCTCTTAACCTGTGAAAATAAGCTAACAGGAGAACTCTGCAGCCCCAGCACCTCCTGTGACGAGGAGTCGAGATTGGAGGTTGAGCTCAGGGCTGGGCTGTAAGATTTCAGAGTTTCTGAGCAGGAAGAAGAGCCCCAGAGAGTCCCGGCAGGGTTTGCCAGCTTTGCCAGGGGAAATATTCCATTCACTATCCACGTTGGCCATCTGTTAAGTTAAACATCTCTGCGCATTAAGAGAATAAATGGAAACTACAACATTGCTATCAGCGCAAGCAGCATCAAAGACAGGTAATGATTAGCAACACCTTGTGTGTATTTGCTTTTCTCCCACACCTGATCTCACACTGATCCTTGGAACACTCTGGAGCATAGGCAGCCGCAATTTCTACCCTCCTGAGGATCCCCTGAATAGAGGACTTCACATTCATTAGGATGCCTTTGTCGGTGGCAGTGGTTCTCAGCTGGGGGCAAATTGTACTCCTCTTCGCCTAACCCCAGACGTTTGGCACTCTATCTGCTGACATTAGGGTTGTCAGAACTGTGGCGGGGGTGGGGGGGTGGGGGGGGACGGGGAAAGCTATTGGTTTTGAAGGGAGAGCAGTCAGGACTGCTGCCTAATGTCCTGTAATGCACACAGCAGTCCTCCTACAACAAAGACTTACCCTGCTCCAAATGTCAATAGGTTCAAGGTTGAGAAACCCTCAGCTACAAGTAACAGGAAACCTAACTCAAATGGTCTTAAAAACACTTTTCTAATGTCACATAATCAGAAATCCACTGGTGGGGTGGACCCCAGAGTCTTGTCTGTCCTTGTGCGTCAAGGACCAGGTCAGCTGCATCCAAGGTCCCAAGTTGCAGACAAAATTTGTCCGGGTCCCATCCAGACATAAAAACTTCCAAAGGAAGGACAGGCCATTTCTTCTTGGGTGTCCCCAGAACGTCTCCAGTAGAACTTGCTAGAACCAGGCAGCATGCCTACCCGGAAACCAGTCACTGGCCAAGGGAGTGGTCTGAGTGGGAATGTGGATGAGGTCAGCCCACTGGACACATGGCCACTCAGAGAACGCCAGGTTCTGGAGGGAGTCAGGAGAGGAGGGGGATCTTGGGTAACAAATGACCACGTCCGCCATGTCTTTCAACCTGGTCAAATGTTCATCCCATCACAACTGGCGCTTCTTAAAGTTTAATGTGCACACAGACAAGCTGGGGGGGAGGTCTTATTTAAAAATGGGGGTTCTGATGTAGAAGACCTGGGTGGGGCCCGAGCTGCTGCATTCCTAACCAGCTCCTAAGAAGATACCGAGGCATTACATGATGCCACCTTTTCTTTTTATATTTTATATTTAATGGTGGCAAAATATACATAGCATAAAATTTACCATCCTAACCAATCTTAAGTGTCCAGTTAGGTAGCACTAAGTATGTTCATATTGTTGTGCAACCAACCCCCGAAACTCTTTTCATCTTGCAAAACTGAAACTCTAACCTCATTAAATAACAACTCTCCACCCTCATCTCCCCCTGCCCCCTCAGCCCCTGATAATCACCACTCTATTTTCTGTCTCTATGAATTTGATTACTCCAGATTCCTCATTGAAGTAGAATCATATTTGTCTTTTTGTGACTGGCTTATTTCACTTAGCCTAATGACTTCAAGGTTCAACATCTTCTTCCTTTTTTAAGAATAATATTCCTCTGTATGTATACATTGCATCTTGTTCATTTGTTCATCCATCAGTGGACATTTGGCTCCCTTCTCCCTTTTGGCTATTGTGAATAATGCTGCTATAAATACGGGTGTACAAGTATCTCTTCAAGAGCCTGCTATAAATTCTTTTGGATTGAGTGGAATCACTGGATTATCGGGTAATCCCATGTTAAATCTTTGGATAAACCACCGTATGGTTTTCCATAGTGACCAATGCTGTATAATCTTAGACTTTACCACTCATTGGACTCAGGCTGGGGGACCCATAACCGAAGTCTGCATCCCTCCTCTAACTTTTGACTTAATGAGCACGGGGTATGGCCCAGACATGGGAAGTTTCAAAAACTCCCCAGGTAATTCCAGTATGCTGCCAAGTTTGAGAACCACTGTTTCCTTCGCATTTGCTTCTCATAAGATTATGAGCTTGTTTCCTAGGATCATGGGATTCCAACTAAGTGGGACTTTATAGTGGGCTCTCTAATATCCATGTTGCCAGATGGCTTATGCTCAGCAACTCGCAGGCAGTGTCTGTCCCGCCTTCCCCAGGCACATCATATCCTCATTAGCTATCAATAAGAAGATTTAACTATGACCCCCAACGGCTTTGAAGTCAGAGAACTTCAGAGTGGACAGGCCTCTTTAATGGCTTACTCTTTTTTTTTTTTTAATTAAAAAAAGGATCTTTACTTCAAAGGAAATTCTACCTGGAATCCCTTTATATAAAATAGATCAAAGTAGAATAACTCTGTTGACTTGCCAATGGGGGGAGGGCACCAGAGCCTCCCTGGGATATATAAAGAGCCATCTCCAGGGTCCCCTTGTGCTCTCCCCTCAAACCCCTATCTGATCCAGCCTACACCCCTCATTTCACCCATAAGAAAACCAAGGCCCCAGAGTTTGTGACCTCCTCAAGATCCTGCACCTAGCAAAACAGGGATGACTGTTTCCCAGGGGAGCACTCTTTCTAAGTCACAGGGCATTTCCAGGGTGGGCTTCGGGGTGGGCTCTGTTATGGTCAGATCAAGCACTCAGCCATCACATGATAAAACTACTACAAATGTCTTGATATAGATCCATAAAAGGGTCTCATGTTACAGGGCTTTCTCTTAATTACATCATTTTAAACCACAAAGTACTGTTTGGGGAGAATGCATTGGCAGGAAATGTCTTTAACCAAGTCTGGTTTTAGAGACTAAGAGCAGTCATTCACCTGTTTAAATAAGAAATAAAAGGTCAATGGAATTTCATCATGATTCCCAAAGGAATGATCTTCCAGTTGCAAATGTTTGACATCCTTTAAAGATCATTTAAAGATCTATACCATAGGTCTCTGTGAAGAGGCAATCCCAAACATGCCCCACCAGATAAATGGAGTGGGATGGGGGTTGCTGCTCTGATGCCCTACAAATGGGTATCTGGGGCTCGGGATAAGATTTTCCATGCAGACATTGTACACGAATTTAAAAATGGCATCTCTCAACAACCCATTAGCTGAAATGCTTTCTTGGAGCTCAAGTAAGATGACTCTAGGGCTCACCCCAATGATGGAGACACTGGTGTGGACCATACGTGAACATTAGCTAGAATACTATAGTTTCTTGAAATGTAATTGGAAACGCGTAATATTTCTAAATATATTACTTTGCATAATACATGGTTTTAAATGTATATAATTAGATTATGAAATGCAAAGGTATAAGCAGACTATTTTATCTACATCCCTGAGTTTATACATTGAAATGCTCAAAAAAAATTTTTTTTGGAGGGTTCTTCTGATTGAGCAAATGAGAGGTTCTCTTATTTTCCTGTTTGCTTTATATTTGGGCATATGTGGTACTGCCTACTCCAGGTAACTGAGATGCTGATACTAGTTAAGCTTCATGTTTTGCTTTTCCCTTTTATTGAACAGGTACAGGACAGAAATCTGCGTGGGTGGTTATATTATTGAGAGGGCTACTACCCACATTTTGTTCTAGAAAATGTCCCCCATGGTGAGTCTCTTTTTAACGTGAAGAAAAAAGCATACATTTCAAAATTGGCATATTTCTATCTTTATGAGAAAAAGAATTCATAAACATATTTCTCTTTTTACTCAGCCTACTGGGAAGCTTTGAGGTAAACCTAATATCCACATTTAGAAATTAGCATGGATAAAACCTCTCTCCCTTCCTAGTTATCATCTTTGCTTCTTCCGCTCGATGCCCTCATTTTCTTTCTACTTTTACTTTAAAACTTAAATTTCTGTGCTGCGAGTACTCACACACTTTTTAAATTATGCTGCTTTATTATGTGCTCAAAACCTCAAAGATATGGAGAACAAAAATAGTTCCTAAACTACGCAGATTTATGGAAAAATTCAGGGTCCATCCCAACGGTCTCAAAACCTTACAGCCTTATAGCACCAAGGGAAGACAATAGAATGGGGGTGAGAATAATCTCAGGATTATCCTTAGGGAGACCCTTGCCTTCAGTGTGCCAATCGCAAGACAATGGAGTTGGAGCATGAGGGAATGAGGACAGTACACATTTTCTCACCCCTCAGGAACCAAGGGCATATTGTCTGTCAAACACCACTCCTGGCCCTGTACACCTCTGCCCCACTCCTCAGAACTCTGTCTTCTCCCTTCAAATGACCTGGTATGCCTCTCCCTTCTCATCATTCCTACATAAAGAATAGAAAGGAAGGTGGTAATGTTCCTATGACATTGAGGTCCGACTCTGAGGAGCTCTCTCCCCCTTAAGCTATTAAAGATCTAAGGAGACACTAAGGTTGCCTCCCTTTTTTGGATGGAAGCTCATGGCCTCAAGGCATAGGGCTCCACTTCGTGCAGTCAACTCAGGAATTACTTTCCAGGGCCTATCATGCTCACCACAGTGTCCTGGGGCTGGCCCATGGCCACAGTTCACCTTCTCAGACCACTTCCTGGCACATCTATGCATGGCTTTCTCTGTGAAGGTTGCTCAGCTGGTGGGGTCTACACCTGCCGGCGGCCATCTTTACCAGCACCTATGGAGAGCCTGCCTGAGAAGGAAGTAACATGGAGAAGAGCAGATCTGAGGGCAATGCTGATGGGCAGAAGAAATGCCCAAGCTAGGGAGTCAGAGATAAGTAGATGCAAATACCTGTCCTTCACTTACTACCTGGGAGACCTTGAGAGATTTCTGAACCAAACACTCAGTTTCCTCGTCTGTGTGGTGGGCATAATGAATGTCACCCACCCACAGGGTGGTTTTACAAATCAGATGAGTTAACTGAATGTCACATGCACAGTACCCTGCAAGTACTTTCTGGAAAAGTAAGAACCACTGCAGGTGAGCCAATTCATTGGGGTTGTGGCGCATCATGATTTTCCAAGCCTATTGTTATGCAAATCTCTATGGTTATTCGGTCAAGTTGATTTCTGTTGCTTCTAAGCACTATCTTCTCCTCCTCCCTTCTTCCTCTTTCTTCTTCCTCTTCTCCTTCTTCCTTCCTCCTCTTCTTCCTCTTCTTCTCCTTTTCCCCCTGCTTCTTTTTCTTCTTCTTCTCTTCCTCTTCCTTCTTCTTCCTCTTCCCCTTCCTCTTCCTCCTCCTCCTCTTCTTCTTCTAAGTTTTTATTTAAATTCAAGTTAGTTAGCATACACTGTAATGTTAATTTCAGGGATAGGATTTAGTAATTTATCATTTACATACAACACCCAGTGCTCTTCATAATAAGTGCTCTCCTCAATGCCCATCACCTCTCTAGCCTATCCCCCTGCCCACTTCCCCTTCAGCAACCCTCAATTTGTTCTCTGTTTTACAGTTTGCTTCTCTCTTCCTCCCCTCGTTGTTCATCTGTTTTGTTTTGTAAATTCCACATTTGAATGAAGCCATATGATGTTTGTCTTTCTCTGACTTACTTCACTCAGCGTTATACTCTCTAGATCTTCACTTAGCATTGCTTGGTTTGTTATTGGTTTGTTTCTTTCTTTGTTCATTTGTTTTGTTCCTTAAATTCCACATAATCATATGGCATTTGTCTTTTTCTGACTTATTTTGCTCAGCACTATACTTTCTAACTCCATCCATGTTGCTGCAAATGGCAAGATTTCATTCTTTTTTATGGTTAAGTAATATTCCATTACATATATGTATACACACACACACACACACACACACACACACACACACACACACACACCGTACTTTCTTTATCCATTCAACAGTCTATGGGCATTTGGGCCCAAAAATAGTTTGGCCTCCATTGTATGGAGGGCAGTGAGACATGGGGTGTATGTATGCCTACGAATCACTATTTTTGTACTCTTTGGGTAAGTACCTAGTAGTGCAATTGCTGGGTCATTGGGTAGCTCTATTTTTAACTTTTTTTTTTTAAAGATTTTATTTATTTGACAGAGAGAAACACAGCCAGAGAGGGAACACAAGCAGGGGGAGTGAGAGAGGGAGAAGCAGGCCTCCCGCTGAGCAGGGAGCCCGATGTGGGACTCGATCCCCAGTCTCCAGGATCATGACCTGAGCCGATGGCAGTTGCTTAACCAACTGAGCCACCCAGGCACCCCTCTACTTTTAACTTTTTGAGGAACCCTCTAAACTGTTCTCCAGAGTGGCTACACCAGTTTGCACAAATTTTGGCAGGGATGTGGAGAAGGGGGAACCCTCAATAGCATAAGAGGGTTCCCCGCTGTTGAGGGTTCCCCCTTCTTCACACTCCCCAACAATATTTGTTGTTTCCTGTTTTGCTAATTTTTGCCATTCTGATAGGTGTGAGATGGTACTTCCTGTAGTTTTGATTTGTATTTCCCTGATGATGAGCGAGCACTGTCTTTTAAAACATGAACCTGTCTGTGCTTCTCATACTATAGAAGGACGCTTTGGCACCCACACTACTTTCTACCCCGGCTCAGCACTGGCTCTCTCTATTTGTGGGACCAGCACCTCTACTTCTCTTTGAGGACTCAGTCTTCCCCAAACCTTAAACTCTATCTTCCCAGCCCCCTGCCAATGAAACTAGTATATCATTTTGGCCATAGTGATTGGCTCAGAAATGGGTGTGGTGTGTTCCCTAGCCCAGGCCAAGCTCAGCTGGCAGGATGTGAGTGTTGGTGACCGTCTCTGTCATCATCTGTCCCTGAGAACCTGCCTGGGAAGGAAGCAACATGTAAGAAAGCATATCTATGAGAAGGAAAGAGACAGTCCCAGGACTTACTTGCAGGCCTGTATCCAGCCATGCCTGAAGGTCCTTATCCCTGAACTTTTCAAATGCATCAGACAATATTTCCCACTTCTGTTTAATTCCATTTAAGTTGGGATTGTACAGTCTGTAACAAAGAGTCCTAACTAATCCACTCCCCCATATTCATTCACTCATTCAGTCACTCATTCATCAAGTGTTTGTGGTATGCTTTCTATGCACCAAGCACAATGCAAGGCACAAAAGCATCTTCATTCTTCCCAGACGCCTGCGGCAGGATTAGTCCTGTGGACAGGCATCAGGGACGGAAAAATTCACTTTTCAATGACCACTGATGCTCATCATTCAGAAATACAAGGAATATTTCCCTTCCTTGCCCTGAATTCCAGTTTTACAATGACAAACAAGATTCCTCTGCTCCTTGGTGGCTCTCTTACATGTGACCCTTTAATGGAAGTGTTTCTCCTGATGCATATGATGAACACCCAAATAAATACAACGATTTCTCAGAACTTTACTGAGCTTTGTCTCTTACAAGTACTTGAGTGTAGTCTGTGAACATAGAGGACAAAGGCTTCTCCAGGTTCCCATTAGAGGACAGTTCAGTGATGAGGGGGATGTTCCCACAGACAAAAGGTCACATCTTTGGGGAAACACAGAGGAAAGAGGATTGTCTTCATGGATTCCAGACTCCAAAAGTCAGGGTGGATCTACGAGAGCCCTCTGGGGTGTCCCGGATTGGTGGCAGGAGACCTGAGTCTGCTCTGCCCATGACCAGCAGTATGACCTTGGGCAAGTCACTTCCATTTCATGTGTATAAAATCAGAATGTTGAATTAGCTGGACCTTGTTGCTCTGGTCCTCCCAACATCACGCATCTTTCTTAACTTACAGCCTTTAGATAATACAAAATTCATACAGGGTCATAGTCCCTATCTTGCCATTTTTAGATCCAAAAATCTCTGAAAACCAGATACTTTTTTTGAACTTATTTGGCAGCAAAACCTGGCCTAGACCAACACAAATTTATTTATAGTCTATATTATCCCACGTAGTGTGAATATTTATACATTTCACCACAGGAATATTAATGGACTTGTTTACAGTGTACCGAGCCAGACTCCACCAGTAATGTTCTATAATACACAGAATAGACACCATATTGCTTTTCTAAAATTCAAAAAAATATCTGAATTTTCCAAAACTTCTAGCCTCAGTGCTTTCTAATTACTGTGCCTGCAGCCAAATACCCAATAGTCTCCTGCTGTAGAAGGCACTTATCTCCCCAGCTTCCCCACACTCCACCTGTCTTGTCCACATCACCAGGGCTCTGTCTCCATCACTAACCTTCTCTCCCTGAGCAGAACTGTCCCCTTTCTCTCATCCATGCTGGATAGCCTCTGTCTGCTAGTGGTTCTAACTGGGACTACTGGGGCATGCATCTTTTCTTCATGAAAACATTTCCTCTCCTCTGGGGCCCCATTCTCTGCAAAGGAGAGCTGAGCTAATGAAATAAGTCATCTAAGGAATGGATGAGGGTTTTAGTTTCCCTCCTGGACAAGGCATCTGCATTTCTAACAGATTTTTTTGTTCACTTATTTTTGTTTTTCATTGTGATAAAATACTCATTGCCCCAAATTTATCATCTCAATTATTTTTATTTTTAAGTGTATATTTCATAATGTTAAGGATATTCATAGGGTTGTGCAAACAATCTTCAGGACTTTTTCATACCCATTAAACACTAATCTCCCATTCCCCCCCTTCCCCACCTCCTGGCAACCACCACTCTACTTCCTAGTTCTGTGAATGTGACAACTCAGGTGCCTCATGTTCGTGGACTCCGACAGCATTTGTCTGTTTGTGACGGGCTTATCTCACTTGCCATAATGTCCTCAAGATTCATCCACTTTGCTTGACACGTCACAATTTTCCTTTTAAGGCTGAAAGATATTCCATTTTATCATCATTCATTCATTATTTTATCATCATTCATTCATTAATAGACATTTGGGTTGCTTCGATCTTTTGGCTATAGTGGGTAATTCTGCTATGAATATGGGTGTACTATAACGTATATTTTTATTTATTAATATTTATTTATTTTTATTTACTTATTAAGATTTTATTTATTTATTTGACAGAGAGATACACAGCTAGAGAGGGAACACAAGCAGGGGGAGTGAGAGAGGGAGAAGCCGGCTTCCCACTGAGCAGGGAGCCTGATGCAGGGCTCGATCCTGGGACTCCAGATCATGACCTGAGCTGAAAGGCAGGTGCCTAACGACTGAGCCACCCAGGTGCCCCTATAACATATATTTTAAAACTCTTGATTTACATTCCCTCATGGGTGGAGCTGTTTGATTCTGCCTCTCCCTGCTGTTACAGCCCTAGCAAGAGAGGGAAAGCAATATCGTCTTGGGAAAGAGGATTTTCCTCAGGGAAAGTAAGAACGAAGGGAGAGTCTCTTTCATCTGCCCCACAGATTCAAGAAGAGAAAGGAGGAAGCTCGCTCCATTATCCACCAGAGAGAAGAAAATGTGTATGAAGTGGGTCAGAGGGGCAGGGGACTTGACCTTCCCTCTCTGGGACAAAATCCCCAACTGAGCAGACAGGCTAGATTCCAGAGGGACAGAACGCCGGCCGGGCTGGGAAAACGGTGGCTGAGACCCAGTGGCATGATTCTGCGGGCTTACCAGGAGCTGCCAGGAAGAGGAACTTCCGAGTCATCTGTGGCAGGGCTACAGCTCTGTGAACAGTGGCTAGATAGAGGATCTTGAGCATGGGGCAGAAGATGCGGGAAGGCCTGATGGGGGAGCTGAAGCCACAAGCCAGATCGAAGAGGCGCCATAGTGGGGACCTTCCAACCAGGGCAGAGGCCCAAAGTTGCTAAGATACCCCAAAAGTCCAGAAGGGACTAAGCACCTGTGTGGACCAGAGCAGCCTCAAGCCCCAGGGTCTGGCTATTGTCCAGCAGATACCGCGGGTATGTGACGCCCCGCGCCCTCACTGCCAGAAGGACCCACCTGCATCTCTCCCTCTCCACCTCTGCCACCACAAAGCCCCTTAGGGAAAGCAGGAGAGGGCGGAGAGGCCCCTGAGGAAACACACTTTGCAACAGAGACTCTTTAAAATTCGTGACTGAACAAACAGACCAGTAGGTCCCAGAGCATGGACCAGGATGCAGCCCCCCAGCTGCTTGTGCGGCTGCTGGTGCTCACGGGGAACTCCCCCCAGAGCCCCATCTCGGCAGGAGAAGCAATGGAAGCCTGCCTGAGGGAGGCCAGAGACCTCCAACCTCAAAGGAGAACCCCCACCCCTCACCAGCGGTCAACTCACCGGCACCAATCGGGTTCCAGAACGCTCACGGGGTCAGGCAGAAGATGGTTCTGGCCAGCGCCACGGCCTTGCTCAGCCCCTGCTCTCCTGTTTCCCTGTCGTGGGGCTTTGCTCCCCTAGACTAGGGTGGTTGAATTTAGGAGATAAAAATACAAAATACTTGGGGTGCCTGGGTGGTTCAGTCGTTAAGTGTCTGCCTTTGGCTCCAGTCATGACCCCAGAGTCCTGGGATCGAGCCCTGCGTCGGGGGAAGCCTGTTTCTCCCTCTCTCACTCCCCCTTGCTTGTGTTCTGTCTCTTGCTGTGTCTCTCTCTGTCAAATAAATAAATAAATCTTAAAAAAAATACAAAATACAAATAGCCCAGTTAAGTTTGAATTTCAGATAAACAATCAATAAATTACTAGCCCAAGTATGATCCAAATAGTTCACCAGACAGACATAACAAAGAAGTTATTTGTTGATTACCTGAAATTCAAATTTAACTGAGCATCCTACATTTTTTTTTCTGGCAGCTCTCTCCGCCTCCTCTGACTCAGCAGGAGCCCCTAAATCGGCCCACACTCCCACCCCTGCGCTCCCAGGTGAGCCGCGCCAGTCAGAAATTCTTCCTGTTGGGATTTCCCTCCTGGATCTTATTCCACTTCTGCCTCTCTGTCTGGATCGGGTGAAAGCCACCAACTCACAAAGCTCGGTGCTGAAGGGGACACAGCATGATAAACCACTGCCAGGAGCAGAATTGCTGCAGGACGACATGTCCCTCAGAAGTCGCCTCCGACACAAACACTAGTTCGGATGTCAGGATGCCCCTGCTGGTCTGGATATGACATCTGGCACCAGCAGGGCTCAGGCCTGGGTTGTGGGTGAGTGGGAGAAATGGAACCAACGGGGACTCATGTTTGCTGAGCACCTACGACGTTGGCGGCCTCTATCTGGCCGTGGTAGCCATGTAATCCTCCAAATTCATTTGGTAGCACCTGAAAATTGTTCCTATTCTGAGATATGAAGAAACTGAGGCCCAGAGAGGCAACGAGGATCATATAACTAGTAAAAGGCAACATTGGGGCATAAGCTCATCTTTGAGGGCAGAAGCTGGGTGGCTACAAAACCCAGGCTCTTCCCTCTGCAGGATGGAAATCTGAAGAGTGACCACAGCAAGGTTAGTAAGTGCTGTCCCCACCTGCGTGCATCCTCTAGGGGCTCACGGTTCCCTCCACCAGCACCTGTGGCTCTCCTGGCAGCTGATGGGTGACAGCAGGTGGATAAATGCCCAGTGCTGGTGTGGCTCCGGTGGGACAGTTCCCAGATGTCCCCAGAGGGATCGAGTCCCAATGGCCAGTGGCACCTGGTAGTGACTGGTTAGTGGCCACCCCCTTCCTGTTTTTCCTCCCCGCCCTTGCAAATTAACTGCGTGCACGGAAATCCGATTCTCAGGGTTGGTGGCCTGGAAAGCCAGCAGTTAGGAGAGGAGCTAGTGCCTCGCCAGGCTCCCCAAGGCACAGTGCGAAGCTCTTTCCCATGGAGGACTTCATTAACCTGCCCTGCATGCGAGGAGGTGGGTTCTGTGACGATCCCCATTTTACAGATTCACTGACTCAAGGCGTTGCATGAAGTCCAACCCAAGCGAGCCTCCTCTGTGTTCCCCAGCGCTGAGTCATCAGGAGAGGCTTCAGCTGCATTTCTGGGCAGTCAGTTTCTCTCCTTCCAGTTCTGGACTGATTTCCTTTGCTTGGGTACAAATGCAAACTGGGGCAGCTGGCCGTCGGCCAACAAGGGGACATCTCACGGTCTGGCTGGAATTGTGCAAATGGGCAGTGTTGTAAGCACCCCACTGACTTCATCCTAAGATAAGTGAGGTCGCCACACTATGTGACTTCTGCTTGTTCTTTGGCAAAGTGCTGAGTCCCAGATTCAACTTTCCCTTATTCCTTTCGCTCACATTTTATGTACCTGCCCGTTTTTGCTGGTCCTCAGCAGAGCAGTCCCAGTACCTTCTAAGGACTTTTATTCTGCCTATCTCTGCTTAGGAGGGTATGTGTCTACGTTCTGTGTGTTTCAGTTCAGAAATTGGCCCTAAAGACTTACCCGATTTTCCCAAGTCCAAAGACCTACTTAAGACTCTTTCAAAAAAAAAAAATCACTAGCCTTTTTGGGTCTGGCTTCAGAGAGGGGACCTCAGCCAGAGAGTGCTGTTCTTCTTGTTTCCATTCAAAGCCAGGTTCTCAAGGCCATAAAGAAAGGATTTCCCAAAGATTGCCGTTGATTTCATTCATTGCATTATTTATATGAGCAGATAATGAACTATTTGTATTGTAAACAGAACTTTTGCAGAGATGACACAGAGGCATTTCAGTCATTTCTAGAGACCTTTTGGTGCTTTGTAGCCATCCAAAGATAAGCCTGCTCATTTGTAAACACATTCCAGGACGTGGGGCACGACTACATTCCTTAGGGGGAAGAGACTGAGTCCCCTGGCCTGGGCAGGGCAGTGCTCCTCTCCTACTAAGGATCATTCTCAACCCTGGATTGTCAAGGAAGAGTTAAGGCAGAAAGGGACCTTAATCTCAATGACCCTTTTGAAATCAGACACCCTTTTGCTCATTTATTAAAATTTCAGGTGAGAAGTGACAGACATAAACTGAAAAGGTCCAGGCAAGTGAAGAAACTAAATCAGGGAGGAAAAACAGTGCGAGGGCAAGATAAACAAGGACTGATATTTGGCATTCATCAGAGAGGTCACGAAAGGTATGGGCTGTGGGTGAGTGCCTTACCACACCCCACCAAAAGGAGGTAGCCACCTCTCAGGAGCACAGGTCCCAGGTGGCCAGATCTGGTGTTATTTCAAAAGAATCTAAAAAATTAGGTTTTTATGTGCAAGTTCCCATTGTTTAAATGTTGGACGATAATTCAAATATCTGTGATATGATGTGGACTCGAACAAACAGACTGTATCACCAGTTTGCCTCTCCTGCTGTAGACTTTCCTTCCAGAAAAATGTCCAACTCACACACATAAATACGATCCGACATCAAATTTCAGAATCTGTGGACCAGGGGCCCCAGGTTAGGAACCTTTGCCATTAAGTTTCAACTCAAAAAACCTTCATCTTAGGTGAGTGATTCTTATCTTTAAACTTGGACGTGGTTTCCTGGGGACATGTTGTCACCTTCCCCATGAAGGTCATCTACAAGCAGACAACCAGCATTCCCACCTCCACTTCCCATCCACTACCCCCGGCATCTTCCCAAACTCCCCACTGGGATTTTCATCCCAAAGGCATCTGCTGATGTTCAGTCATCAGGACTATGCAAACCCAAACCACAATAAGATATCACCTCACACCTTTTAGAAAGGCTACATCACGAAGACTAGAAATAACACGTGTCGGCCAGAATGTGGGAAAAAAGGGGAATCCTTGTGCCCTGTTGGTGGCAATGTAAACTGGTGTAGCCACTGTGGAAAATAGTATGAGGGTCCTCAAAAAATTAAAAATAGAACTACCAGATGACCAGAAATTCCATTTCTGGGTATTTATCTGAAGAAAAGGAAAACACTAATTTAGAAAGGTATCTGCATCCCCTGGTTCATTGAAGTGTTATCTACAAGAGCCACGACACAGAAACACCTAAGTGTCTACTGACGGATGAATGGATGAAGAAAATGGAGCATATACTATAAAATGGAATATTATTCAGCCACGAGAAGGAAATCTTCAAAAAAAAAAGAAAGAAGGAAATCTTGCCATTTATAACAACATGAATGAATCTTGAGGGCATTATGCTAAATGAAGAAAGTAAGAGAAAGACAAATGCCATATGATCTCACTTATAGATGGAATCTAAAATAAAAACAAGCAAATAAAAACAAACTGAGCTCATAGAAACAGAGAACAGATTGATGGTAGCCAGAGGTGGGGGATGAGGGCAGGTGAAATAGGAGAAAAGAGTCAAAAAGCACAAACTTCCAGTTATAAAATAAGGAAGGGGCACCTGGGTGGCTCAGTCGGTTAAGCGTTGGCCTCCAGCTCAGGTCATGATCCCAGGGTCCTGGGTTTGAGCCTCACATCGGGCTCCCTGCTCAGTGGGGAGCCTGCTTCTCCTTCTCCCTCTGCCTCACCCTGTGCTTGTGTGTGTACTCTCTCTGTCAAATAAATAAACAAAATATTTTAAAAAATAAGATAAGGGGTGCCTGGGTGGCTCAGTTGGTTAAGCATCTGCCTCTGGCTCAGGTCATGATCCCAGGATCCCAGGATCAAGCCTGGCATTGGGCTCCATGCTCAGCCAGAAGCCTACTTCTCACTTTCCCACTCCCCTTGCTTGGGTTTCCTCTCTCGCTGTCTCTCTGTGTCAAATAAATAAATAAAATATTTTTTAAAAAGTGTATTGTATATTTGACAGTTGCTTAGGGAGTAGATCTTAAAAGTTCTTATCAAAAGAAAAAAATCTGTAACTATGTATGATATTAGATACTAACTAGACTTATTGTGGTGATTGCTTTGCAATATATACAAATACTAAATCGTTATTTTGTATGCCTGTAACAAATAAAATGGTAAATGTCAATTTTAGCTCAACTTAAAGGAAAAAAAAAAAAAAGCATCCACTGGTGGAAATATGGTTTCCAGTCCATGTAGACCTGGCTGAAAATGCTAGGGCACGGTTCCCAATCTCTTCCCTTCTAGGCCTTGACTGCCAACGGCGGGTGCCCAGCCACGCCATGCTTGGCGTTGGTTCCGCTCTGGTGGCTCAGAGCCACACATGCCACCCTGCTCATGACATCG
>PITA01009017.1:0-79771 GCA_004023965.1 Spilogale gracilis
TACTTGTACGCCTCACATGACATACAGGTACTGGTTTTGTTCTTGTTTTATCAGAGACCTTGACAGTCATGTAATTCTAGGCTTGCATTGTGAAATCATCAGTCTGTAAACAAATTATATACCGTTCTCCTCACAGAAATGTCCTCTGTTTTTGTGAAATATTTGTAATGGAATATGGGATTTCTTTGGGGCGCCTGGGTGGCTCAGTGGGTTAAAGCCTCTGCCTTCAGCTCAGGTCATGATCTCAGGGTCCTGGGATCGAGCCCCGCGTCGGGCTGTCTGTCTGCTCAGCGGGGAGCCTGTTTCCTCCTCTCTCTCTGCCTGCCTCTCTGCCTACTTGTGATCTCTCTCTGTCAAATAAATAAATAAAATCTTAAAAAAAAAAAAAAAGAATATAGGTTTCTCTTTTACTACAGAAAATACGGGGCCAGATTTATTGTTTGAATATTATAATTCAAATGGCTCCCATCAGATGAATTCTGTTTTGTTTGATGCTTAGTTGTCTGATCCTAAGCAGTGTTTTAGTCTCTTCTTAGCTAAAAAGAGTTATTTCAGAAGTAGGTACAGTACAAATAAATGATGTTCTTGAAGTTGGTCATTCAACCTGGAATCACAGGTCGCCGTGTTGGGAAGGGATGAGAGCACAGTCCCCGTGGGAGCAGGCTGTGGCAGAGCAAAGACTTCTGAAGCCAAAAGCCACTAACTTGCTGTGTTATCTTAGGTAGCCCCCCCTTTCCTCCCTGCACTTCAGTTTCTTTAGAGAGATTGGAAATGCTGCAGACTCTTCCAACTGTAACCCTCATTTCTCCCCTTTTGATTCTTAGTGTCACATCTAAAGTGCTGCTGAAGGTATGGTCCACCAGTCTGCCAGTTGTGTTACTGGCTGGTATAAAGGAGTGAGCTTTGGCAGAGTCTAATCATAGTGTTTGTTTCAGCTGATTTTGTGGTGGTGGTTATGGTCCCCCCTAGCAAAAGATTCTGATGAAAAAGTCAAAAAGGGGCGCCTGGGTGGCTCAGTTGGTTAAGCGACTGCCTTCGGCTCAGGTCATGATCCCAGAGACCCGAGATCGAGTCCCACATCGGGCTGCCTGCTCGGCAGGAAGCCTGCTTCTCCCTCTCTCACTCCCTCTGCTTGTATTCCCTCTCTAGCTGTGTTTCTCTCTGTCAAATAAATAAAAAATCTTTAAAAAAAAAAGAAAAAGTCAAAAAGGTATATTAATTTAGGAGGCTATTCCAGGGTTTTACCAAGAAGAAAACCTGTTAGCTCACTGGAATATTTCAGTGACTCACACTGTTTCTAAAGTGAATTTAGAAGTTGCTTTCTCAGTGTCAGCAAGGATATGTTGTCAAATGATAAATTGTCTGCTTTTATTCCCAAAGGCCTCCTCAGTCCCCAGAGAAAGGAAGCACTGCAGAGACTAAGAGCGGAAATTGAAGTTCTAACAGATTCCTGGTTAGGAACTGCATTAAAGTCCTTGCTTCTCATCCAGTCCAGGTATGGAAATGGTTCTTTAAGTGTCTGCCTTCAGGTCGGATCATGGGAATCCCAGGGTCCTGGTGTCAAGCCCTGCATCGGGCTTCCTGCTCAGCGGGGAGCCTGCTTCTCCCTCTCCCGTGCCCCCTGCTTGTGTTCCCTTTCTCACTGTATCTGTCAGATAAATAAATAAATCTTAAAAAAAAAAAACCAACAACAACTTAGTAACTCGTAATCTCCAGCCCAAGAATGGGGGGCCTGGTCACATCAAAGAATCCCTGCGGGAGACACATCACATATCCCAAGTACAGGACGCTCCAAAGAAATGTATGAAAGCCCACTCAGGAAGGCAGGATTCAGAAGAAAAGGAAAAACTAAGCAGTTGAAGAAGATTTCAGCTTGAAGCTTAGAATGGGAAGTAAATACAGTCTACACCAGTACCCTGTTGCTCCCTCCCTCAAAGCAGGGATTCCAGATCTACAACCTAGTAGAGCAAACAGTAAAACTAACACCAAGAGGTGGATATCCATGAAGGTAAAGGACATGTGAAATGAATGCGTATTCTGGAATCTATGTTGCTGTTATATGAAAGGCAAAGAGGATTTAAATCATATTTAAGGGCTGAGCTGCATTCAGATGAAATAGCACTGTGACTAAAGTCCTCGTTACTGGTTTTCTAGAGTGTGCTATCAGTGACATGGGTTGGTGGTTTATTTGCTAACAAGTTCAGTGAGCTAGAATGGTCAGAAGGTAAATGGGACAAGAATCAAGTTGCTGCTCTGTGCCCACTATATATATAGAATCTCTGTCCTTTAATATGGGAAATAAAAAAACCTGAGGTAATTAGAGCAATAACTAGACGTGGCACTGAACAAATATCAGGCCCTTTGAGATTAGTTTTTAATAATTAGATTCTAAAGAGAAGACCCATTTGAATTCTTGCTCTCAGATTGGTTTAGTTTCACCTTTTCCTTTTGTTTTCTTTTTGTTTTTTTCTCCCTTTTAGAAAGAATTGTGTGAACGTTCTGATCACTACAACCCAGCTGGTTCCAGCTCTGGCCAAGGTTCTCCTGTATGGGCTCGGGGAGATATTTCCTATTGAAAACATCTATAGTGCTACCAAAATTGGTATGGTTTCTATTCTATTTCTTGTCAGCTGCCTTACATAATACTTCATAATCATGATGTACTTAATTATTTACCAATCCCATATATAGTTCAGGCTTAACAATTGTGTAGCTTCCTCAAGGCTCCACAGCTAGTAACTTACTACATAAACCGGATTCAAATCCAGGTTTGTAGGTCTTAAAGTTTATCATATTCTTTCCATTTATAATAATTGAAAGAACATAATATGTAGCTTGGAAATCTACTTTTGCCTCATTCCAGATTTATTTTTATTTTCCAGAGAGAGTGGTACAGTATAGTCTAATAGAAAAAGCACTAGATTAAAAATCAAAGACTAAGCTGTAGACTTAAAACTGGTTAAATCCCTCATACCCATTCAGATGACTGCCACCAAAAAAGGGGCACCTGGGTGGCTCAGTCAGTTAAGCATTTGGCTTCAGCTCAGGTCATGATCCCAGGGTTTCGGGATCGAGCCCTGAGTTGGGTGCCCTGCTCAGTGGGCATTCTGCTTCTCCCCCCCCCCTCTGTCAAATAAATAAAATCTTTAAAAAAAGAAACAGCTGGGGAACCTGGCTGACTCAGTCAGTGGAGCATGCAACTCTTGATTCTGGGGTCATGAGTTCAAGCCCCACGTTGGGCATAGAGTTTACTTAAAAATAAAAGAAAAAAAAAAAAGAATAACAAGTGTTGACAAGGGTATGGATAAATTAGAGCCTTTCTGCATTGTTGGTAGGAATATAAAATGGTAGGACAACTATGGAAAATAGCATGGTGATTCCTCAAAAAATTTTTTTAAAAATATATAATCAGCAATCCCACATCTGGGTATCTCTCCAAAAGGATCGAAAGCAGGTTCTCAAAAAAATATTTGCATGCCCTTGTTCATAGTAGCATTATTCACTATAGCCAGAAGGTGGAAGCAACTCCAATGTCCATCAAATGAATGGATAAACAAGATGTGGTTTATACACACGTACAGTGGGATATCATTGTGCCAAAAAAGGAAGAAAATATTGTCATATACTACCACAGGTATCAGCCTTGAAGACATTATGCAGATGAAGTAAGGCAGTCACAAAAAGGCAAATACTGTGTGTTTCTTAGACTCATAGAAACAGAGAGTAGAATGGTGATTAACAGAAGTTTGGAGGAAAGGGATATAGGGAATTGTTTAATGGCTATAGAATATCAGCTTTGTACCATGGAAAGTTCTAGAATAAGGTGAGTATACCTAACACTGCTGACATGTACATTTAAAACTGGTTAAGATGGCAGATTTTATGGGTTTTATTACAGTTTCTTTTTTTTTTTTTTAAATATTTTATTTATTTGACAGAGAGAAACACAGCCAGAGAGGGAACACAAGCAGGGAGAGTGAGAGAGGGAGAAGCAGGCTTCCTGCCGAGTAGGGAGCCCGATGTGGGACTCGATCCCGGGTCTCCAGGATCATGACCTGAGCCGAAGGCAGTCGCTTAACCAACTGAGCCACCCAGGCGTCCCTAGTACAGTTTTTTTTAAGAGAAAAACAGTAATAAGGACTAGAATTCAGGGTGCCTGGGTGACTCAGTTGGTTAAGCATCTGCCTTCGGCTCAGGCCCTGATCCCAGGGTCCTAGGGTAAAGCCCCCCATGGTGCCCCACATTATGGTCTGCTTCTGTCTGATCACTCTGCCCCTCCCCCTGCTTGTGCTCTCTCTCTCTCTCTCTCTCAGCCTTTCTCTCTCGTGAGTAAATAAAGTCTTTAAAAAAGAAAAAAAGGAAAAAAAGGACTAGAATTCAAGTCCTGTATCCTCCATTTACTGGTTCTCAACTTAGGCAAATTACTTTATCTCCTGATCTTATTTAAAAGGATCTTATTTAATGGGGCGCCTGGGTGGCTCAGTGGGTTAATAAGCCCCTGCTTTCGGCTCAGGTCATGATCTCAGGGTCTTGGGATCGAGGCCCACATTGGGCTCTCTGCTCGGCAGGGAGCCTGCTTCCTCCTCTCTGCTTGCTTGTGATCTCTCTGTCAATAAATAAAATCTTAAAAAAAAAAAAAAAAGGATCTTATTTAAAAGTCCCAAAAAAACCTGTTTTCTCATATAAAATGAAAAACTTCCAGAGAGGTTATGAAACTCAAATGGGGTTATGTATATGAAGGTACTGTTAAACTCAGTACCAAGTATGGGAAATAGTAGGTACTCAATAAATATTTGCTGAATTAATTAATTAAGTGGCACCAAATTTATACAAAACCAACTTTTCCACTAAGAGGGCAGCAGAGTGTGTCACTCTGCTTCTTCTGTGCCCAACATGGTCAGAAAAAGAGTTATATGACAACCCTCTCCTCATCTCTCCAAACTCTTACAGTTCTTACTTCCCTGTTATACCAAAGGACAGAGTCCTGGAGTTTGAAGACGAGCTGTGGTTATTCATTATTTTTGTAATCTACTACATGCCCTTTGATCAGCTTTCTACATAAAAAGTAGGTCTAATTTACACACACACACACACACACACACACACACACACACACCAGGACCTGTGCAGGTAATAAGCCCACCAGGTCCTATTGACATATATTTTTCTTCATTCATTCACCATATACTTATTGGTTGCCTTTATATGCAAGGCATTTTTCTAGGTACTAAGGATACAACGTGATCAAAAAAGACAAAAATCCTTACTCCTAGTGGGAAGAAACAATCAGTAAACAAGTAAGTTAAGGAAGACAAACCACATACATCAGTGGTATAGCTAAAAATCAATTAGGAAAAGAAGGCCATGTTTCAAATAGGGTAGTTAGGTAGGCCTCAAGGAAAAGCTGCTTTATTTCTTTCTCTCTCTCTTTCCCTCTCTTTCTCTCTTTCCCTCTTTTCCTCTTTCTCTCCCTCCCTCCCTTCCTTCCTTTTTTAGAAAAGTTAAGAAAAGACCTAATAGAGGTGAAGGAGTTAGCCATTAGCCTTTACCTGGAGAAGGAGCATGCCAAGGAGAGGGAACAGCCAGTGGAAGAAATAGGAAGCATGTTCAGGGAAGAATAGGGAAGGAAGAATATTGGGAAATAAAGTCACAAGAGATCAAAGGAGAAGGTGGGGAGATGCTGCAGGGCCTTGTAGATTATTTAAAACTTCAGTTTTTATTCCAATGAAATGCTATTTTTAGGGTTTGAGCAAGAGACTGACAAGAAATGACTTACGCATTAAATGCATCAGGGTTTGTGTATGATCGTGAGGAGGATAGCTAAGAGTCAAATTAAGAGGTAATTGTAATAATACAGCATGAGATCCTGGGTGGCTTGAAACAAGGTAATAGCAATGGAGGTGGGGAAGTAGTCATGTCTGATGATAGATATGTCTTTGATACATATAGCATATATTATGAAGGCATTATTTTGACAGGCTTTGCTAGTAATTTGGCTATGGGGTGTGAAAGAAAAACAAAGTCCAAGGATTTTGGCCTAAAACAGCCGAAAGAACGAAGATGCCATTTTCAGAGATGGAGAAGGCTGTGGTAAGAATAAGGGTCTAGTTTTAGATACTGCATTTGAAATAATTATTAGACATCCATGTGGAGATGTCAGGTAGGATCTGGAAGTCAAGGGAGAGGTCTGGGCTGGAGATAACTAATTGGGAGTTCTTTGTGTATGTGTGGTTATTTTAAATGACTGGGTAAGTCATAGGAATGAATGCAGGTCTGTGAACTAAGCCCTTAGTCCCTCTAATATTTAAATATTTGGATCTTAAGATGGAACCAGCAGAAGTTTCAGAAGGAGAGGTATGTGAGGTAGGAAGAAAAATGAGAATGGTGTCTTAGAAGAAGACAGATGTTTGCTGATGGGTCAAATAAGGTTGCTGCGTGGAGGCCATTAAAAACTTGATGTGCAGCTGGAGTAGCGCGATGGGGGTGACACGTCATTGGAGTGGGCTTAAGAGAGAATGGGAAGAGCACAGCTGGACAGGGCAACCGTATGACACTTTAGATCAATTCTGAAGAAGAACAAAGAAATGCGGTAGTAACTGGGGTATTATATGGGCTCCAGAGAATTTTTTAATGTAAGAGAAATTATACAAAGTTTACATGCAAGTGGTAATGATTCACTAGATGAGGAGGGACCATCGTGGTGCCTCCCATGTGTCCAACATTACCAAGGCGTTAGGAATACAGCAGTGACAAAAATCCTCTGTCCTTGTGGGACTTACCTTCACTCACTGGTATGAAGGTAACTGGGTTCTCCATATATGGAGAAAAGTAGAATTGTATTCCTTCTTTATGCTGTTTGCAGAAATAAGTTCTAGGTGGGTCAAAAAACGTAATATGAGGGTGCCTGGGTGGCTCAGTTGGTTGAACGACTGCCTTCGGCTCAGGTCATGATCCCAGAGACCCGGGGTCTAGTCCCACATCGGGCTCCCTGCTCAGCAGGAAGCCTGCTTCTCCCTCTCTCACTCCCCCTGCTTGTGTTCCCTCTCTGGCTGTGTTTCTCTCTGTCAAATAAATAAAATCCTTAAAAAAAAAAAAAAGTAATACGAGAAGCAAAACTTTAATTTTTAGAAGAAAATACAAAAGACTATTTGTGGTCTTAAGGTAGAAAAGGATCTTATTTAAAAGTCCCAAAAAACAGTTTTAAAAAACAGCAACAACATGAAGCTGTATTTTATAACAAGTGAAAATGTGAATTTGACAGCTGGAAGAAGGTAACTTGTAACTCTTTTACTTGTTAATTTGTATGCAAAGTCTGTAAAGAACTGTAAATTATTAAGCAGCAAACAATACATTAGGAAAGTAGACAGAAACCTTGAAACTGTCAGTTTGCAGACAAAGAGGAAAATCAGATCACCCGTAAACATATAGAAAGTTCCTTAACCTCACCGATTAAGGATATGCAGATTAAACTGTGATGGATTTCCTATTTATTGGATTGACAGGAATTTAAGTCTGACGGTGCCAAAGTCTGTCAAGGAAATGGAAACACTTATTCTGCCTATGGGATTAAAAATGGATATAGCCTTTTTTTTTTTTAAGATTTTATTTTTTAAGTAATCTCTGCACCCAACATGGGGCTCGAACCCACAAACTCAAGATCAAGATTTGCATGCTCTACCATCTGAGCCAGCCATGTGCCCCTGGATATAGCCCTTTTTGGAGAATAGTTAGTGTGTAGTGGTTGGAGATGTGCATAACCCTATGATCAAGCAACTCTACTTTTAGATGGATACACTTTAGTGCAGGGGTCTGCAGACTGTAACCCATGTGCCAGGTTCTGTCCACTGCCTGGTTTTCTTTTTTAAGTTTTATGGAAACATAGCCATGTCAGATCATTTCCATAGCTACTTTTACAGTGTAGGAGCAGGGTCCAGTAGTTGCAACAGAGATCACTATCACCTGCAAAGCCTGGAATATTTACTTCCTGACTCTTTATACAGAAAGTTGGCCAACCCCTGCCCTTGAGTAATTCTCATGTGCACAAGGAGATGTGGGAGGATTTTTTGATGCCACATTGTTCATGATACAATATAATTGGAAACAGCCACTCTGTAAAACTGTCCATGAAAAGAAAATGATAGATGTATCCAAATAGTGGAATGCTGTATGGCAGTTAAAAGTGAATGAACCAAGACTACATACATCCATAAGATTAATATGGAAAACAATGTTCAACACAAAAAACAGTGCAGATAGGTGTGTGCAATGTGTATCATTTATCTAAGGGTCAAAAATGTTCACAAACATATGCCATATATTGTTTATGATTACTCACAGAGGGAAAGGAAGAGTCAACAGGTAGGGGTACACAGGAAATCAAATAAATCTGTATTTTCTCATATTCTTTTTTTTTTTAATCTAAAGTATAAAGTGTTGATTTGACAAAAATGGATTGGCAATAGATATACAGGAATTTATTTTTATTCTCCTTTTTCTGTATGATTTCATTTACAAGGGATTGGGGGAAACCCACCCCCCTCATGTTTTGCTCTCGCTGTCACTACTTCACTATGTATTTCATAAGAGCCAGAGCACACACTAAGCCTTTCACACCTGAAAGGCAGAATTTCTGTAGTGCTTGTTATAGTGAGCTCTGACACCTGAAGCCTCAGCAGACTAGTTGGAATCATTTTATTTCCTTCGACAGTACGTGTGTGTGTTTGGTAACTTGTCTCAATCTCATTTCCTCCAGACCTAACTGCAAAGCTCTGGGTGCCTGGCACCGTGGTAGCCACAGTGAGAGACTTGAGGAGCAAGGAGAAGAAAGATTTGATTTTAGAGTTATGGTTCTTTTAATGTCCATTCTGTTATCTTGGACATTGAAAAAAATCTCAAAATTGTTTCTGAAAATTTTAGAAGTATTTTTGATAGGGAAAGCCCAGAAACCTAATATTCTTCCGAGGTTTAGTTGGTCTTGCAGTTTGATTAGTTGTTTGGCATTTGGTAAGCTGAGTGATCATTGGCGATATCCTCCTGAACAGAAAGCTCATCTTCAGGATTGTTCGGAGAGTGTAAAATGGAGGAAGTTTATTTACCAACAGTATTGGAGTTATTTTTTTATGTAGCTACTTCTTCACTATAAGCTGTTAATAACTCTGTCTCTTAATATTTTTAGAGGAGACATTCCTAAATGTAGTTATCCTTGACCATTAACAAGCCATGACAATGAAAACCTTTTTATGTTCTTGTCCTCTAAATATGAGACATTCCCGGGGCACCTGGGTGGCTCAGTCAGTTAGGCGTCTACCTTCCTCTTGGGTCATCTCAGGATCAAGCCCCATACCAAACTCCCTGCTCAGCGGGGAGTCTGCTTCTTCCTCTTCCTCTGCGACTCCTCCTGCTTGTGCTTTCTTTCTCTTTCTTTTTTTTTTTTAAAGTAAATAAATATGAAACATTCCCTTTGTTAGGGTTTAGGAAAAAAGTCTAAAATCTAACTGACTTAAGGTTGTTTTCCATAGACAGATCATAAAATAGATTGGGTCTGGCAGAGGTTGTCTTAGGTTATAAGGATGTAATTGCCATGGAATAACACAAACAACTCTTCAACGCTCTGAACATAATAATTTATTAGTTGAACTATTTAATATTTGAATCAGGGCTCAAGACATGGACTAGTCATCTGTTGAATCATTTATGAGATTAATACGCATTTATTCTGCAAATATAGACTGCATTGCATGATTTGAATGTAAGGCTTGACAGTGCTATTATAAAATGTTAGCCCTGAAACGGACCGAAGTGCACCTGAGCTAAGCTTTTTGTTACAAGTGGGAGACTGAAGCCAAAGTGGACTAGGTGTTTGGTCCAGGTGACGAGCTCACCTGGGTTGACTTGCCAGTTGGGCTAGGGATTTCAGAAACTTGTAGTTGCCAAGCAGGACTTCTGAGAATGGGTGGATAAGTTTCTTGTCTATTACAGTGTAGTCCCCGATTCATGTAGTTATATATTTATTACAACAATTTTCCAGCAGATGGCAGTCAAGTGCCTTGAAGAAGAGGCACCTTTTTCTTACACAGGAACCCTGGTGCTCAGTCACTGGATCTGGCAAGAAGAAAGGATGAGAAGGTTAATGGAGCATGATGTTGAAGGAAGCAGAGTTAGGACCTTGCTTAACTGAAGAAGGTGGCAGAAACAGGGAAATAAAGTATCAGATGGTGAAGAAAGAACAAGGGAAATAATTTCCCTTTTTATTTATGCAAATAAAGTACCTTTCCCACAGCAGTATACTCTGTGCAAGGTTCTGGTGCGTTCCGGGTGGGATTTGAATTTTGATGCACTGCCATTTTTCTCAACTGCCTACAATAGTTTGAAAGCACCCTTTCCCAAGGTCAGCTTCAGAGATACACTGTCTCAGTTGCGGTTAACAGCGTATAATATTCTGGATGTGACAGATTTACTGCCATAGTCATTGGTACCCTAGGGATGTTCCCCCCACTAAAAGACCTAAGACCCAAGCCTAGGACTGTTTCTGGAAAATGAAGAGTTGGAGGAAAATGGCTGTTTGCCTGTTTCTTGTTACTAACAAGAAACCAGGACCTTATGCTTCTACTTTTTTTTCCACTAAAATAGTATCCTTTCTTGGTGGCAATATAGCCACACCCTAGATTGGAGCCTGGAGCCCAGAGTGTAGCTACTAGCTTGTTTGTGATCTGGGACGAGTAACTATCCTTTCAGTCCCATTTTCATCTTTAAAATAGGGAGTGGTACTCCTCACACTGGATTATTTTGAGAGCTCATTAAAGGAATTACCTTTGTAAGCTATAAAGTATAGGAGATACAGAAGAGGGAGGTGGTATCCCAGCTCTCACACTGCCTAGGCCCCTTTGCTTCCCATTTATAAAAATTGCCCACACTAAGAGATGCCTGGGTGACTCCGTCAATTAAGCATCCAACTCTTGATCTCAGCTCAGGTCTTGATCTCATGACTGTGAGTACAAGCCCCCGCTGGGCGTGGGGCCTACTTAAAAAAAAAAAATAATACCCACATATTAAAATAAGAACCTAAAAAGCACAGTGCATAGGAAATCTTGTCTTAATAGCACAGTTGCACATTCTCTGGGCAGCTGGCCTGCTAGACCGCTAGCTGCTACCCGCACTCCCAGAGTGCATGGGCTGTCACTTGTTCTGTCTAAGCCTAGGCAGGTGAACCAGCAGCAGCTCTTTTCTTTGGTGTTGAAAAAAGGTAGGGGGAATGTCCTAATGGGAAATTTCTTTTTCTCATCAGGTAAGGAGAGCTGCTTCGAGAGAATAGTGTCTAGGTTTGGAAAGAAAGTCACATACGTAGTGATTGGAGATGGAAGAGATGAAGAAATTGCAGCCAAACAGGTAACTGTGGTAAAGAGAATTGTCTCTGTGGGAATGCATCAAGCAGTTAGAAAAATGGTAAAAGTCAGAAAGCATAGCAATCTTTAGCATTTATAGCGTTTCCCCTTCCCAGTCCTATTTTTCTTTAAAGAAGGATGTTCATTTTTCCCCCCCTCCCTGCCACTCAGAAATTTTAAAATCTTTGAGCCCCCATCATTAAACCTGATAAGGGCCCCATCTTCTGTCTTCATCTTAGAGGGTAATGCCTTCCCAAGAACATGAGACTTCACTACAAAAAGGTGAATCAGTCTGCCTTTTCCAGGCTTTAGATTGTCGGAAAGCCAGTACAATCAAGTGAAGGTTGTTCAGATAAAGTCCTTCCTACTTTTGAGCCCGGAAAAGATTGTTTTGCAGTTAACCTCCTCACTGTGCAGGTCCCAACTCCAGGCCACCTCATCTCACTACAGGAAACAGTAGATGAAACAGTCTTCACTGTGGAATCTGGAGTCAGATTGGATCAGCTCTCCTCCATTGATGAGCTGGGTGGCTTTGGACAGTTTACTTTCCCTCTTTGCGTTTCCTCATCTGCATTTATTAAATGGATCTACAGAAATTCTTTCTCTATGCCCTAGTTTCCTTCCTGCAACTCTGTTTCTTACATTTGGAGTTGGAGGGTTGCCAGCTAGGACCAGCTGTCCTGGTTTTCTTCATCCAGTTAATGTAAAAACATCAACTATTAATGAACCGAGATTGGTAATCGGGTGGCATTATTACCTCATTATGTTTTCATCTACTATTTTATGTAGCAACTCAAGGACCTTTATCTCTTTTTCATGTGTTATCTTTGAGGCTTTGATTCTGAAGTGCTTGTTGCCCTCTGGGGGAAGAAGACACTAGTGGTTGGAGGCAATAGTGCCGCTGGGTTTGAGGAAGGGAGTCAGAGAGATAAAGAACAGTGACGTCATTAGGAGAGTAGGTGCCTCTCAGCCGCTGCCTGTAATCACCTACTGTAGAATATATCATAGAATATACCGTATGGAAGATGCCTGGGAGCTCCATCCAGTTTAGCCTCTATGCTGTGAGGGACCGTTTCTGCAGCCCTCTTCCCAGAGGACTTTCTAGTCCTTGCTGGATTAAACCCAAGGATGGGGAGACTGCTTCCTATGTGTCGTGTTCTACTGTGGGGTCATCCAAACTATTAGGATATTCCTCCTTCCACTGAACTAAAACTTGTATCTCCAACTTTCACAATCTGGTCTGAGTCCTGAGTATGATGTAACAAGTCTATTTCCCGTTCTTTGTATTAAAAGCCGTTTAAATATGTGTGAGCAGCATGTGTGAAAAACACTTGAGCTTACTGCCCAAAGAACTGCTGTAAGACTTCAGTATTTTGGGTAACCTGCAACCAGTTTAAGCAAAAAAATCAGTAAAGCCAATCCCCTTCAGCTTCATAGAACATGGTTTCCAACACTTCGATTTTTTCAAATCCCTTTAAACTGTGACTTCCCCAACAGCACAGGGTATCCTGGACATGATTTTGACAACATGGTAAATGGGATTATTATTATCTCTTAGATCTATGTATTCTTCATCTTAGTCGTGAGCAAAATTTGGGCTTTGTAAAACTTAGAGAAACGTCGTCTGAAACTTATGCAAAACTAACCATCTGTAAGAAAATGTAATATATTGGTGCCTGGGTGGCTCATTTGGTTAAGCGACTGCCTTTGGCTCAGGTCATGATCTCGGAGACCGAGGATCGAGCCCCACATCAGGCTCCCTGCTCGACAGGAAGCCTGCTTCTCCCTCTTTCACTCCCCCTGCTTGTGTTCCCTCTCTCGCTGTGTTTCTCTGTCAAATAAAATCTTTAAAAAAAAAAAAAAAGAAAGAAAGAAAAGAAAATGTAATATATTAATAGTATTTTCTTATGAGGGTCATTTTATTTGATCCTAAAGACCCTCTATAATGTCTAGAACAGGTATATATCATAAAAGCACAGTTACCACAAAAGACCTGGTAAAAAGTCCTAAACCGTACAAAGTCTTCATACATATGACTTACTTGATCCTTACAAGAGTCCATTAAGGTGGGCAAGAGTAGAGAGTGTTACCAAGTATCTTGGGGAGAGGAAGAGGTATATAGGTAAATATAAGCTCCCAAAAGAAGTTGGGTTAAACAACTATGAACTATCCCCTTCTCTTCCAGCACAACATGCCTTTCTGGAGAATCACCAACCATGGAGACCTAGTCTCCCTCCACCAAGCTTTGGAGCTTGATTTTCTCTGAGAACTGGAATGAAGACCCTTCCCCATGAGCTCCTTTTCACTCCTGAAGGGAGCTAGAGACCGGAACCATCTGGGAACTCTCTCTCTCTCTCTCTCTCCCCCCCTCTCTCCCTCTCCCTCTCTGTCTCCGTTTCTGTCTCTGTCTCTGCCTCTGTGTGTGTGTCTCTCTCTTCTCTCCACGGAATGCTGGCGAGAACACAATCAGAACCAACAGCTGCAAGGGACGAAGCTTATTTTTGCTGAGAGTGAGCCGCAGCCCTGTGTTCATCCTCATACAGAGGCAGGAGACAGTTGGATTGAGAGAACAATAGACTCACCGCAGTTACAGTGCTTTTAATTCTTCTGTTTTTTTGTTTAGTTTTATTTTGTTTCAAAAAATGAAGAAAAGGAAATTCTTGGGACAGAGTTGCACTCTTAGTTCGTGCCCAGTTTGAGAACTGCTCTGAACTTGCGGGAATAGGATAAATGCGGCTGACTTGCGCGATACCATCTCTTGTGGTCTTTGTAATCTCCTTAGCTCTAGAACATATTCCCAGGGAATGTATATGTTATTTTTATAGTTAAGGGTCTGATCTCTGAAGCAGGTTTTCCCTCCTTTCTTTTTCTAGCAAGAAAGGGGTGTGTAAAGTTTCCTTAGAAAATTGCAATTGAAATATCTAAAATACCTCTCTGTGACAGTAGCACCTCTTCTAGCTGCTCCGGTGGTCTGCTCTCTAGGGTGGTTTCCTTCCCGTTCTGCCATCTCCTAGTTTGCTGAACTGTGAGGCACTGGACACTGATTACCTTGAGACTTTGGAATTTCCCATCCTAGAAGCCTTAGTCGCCTTTCCAATCCCTGTTCCCTTCAATCAAATGGCACAACCCTAGAAACTCTCCCTCTTAAGACATAAACTCTAAGCCTTCAACTTGACTTTTATTCAAAGACTATGTCCCAGAGGGCTTACCTCCCAACTGGAGGGAAAGGATTAAGGCTTCGTGGGAATTTCTGCTTCCTTGGCTCTTGAAATAAGAAGATCCCACCTTCTCCTCCTGCAGAGAAGCACTCTTCCCTGGCAGAGGCTCACCCCTACAGCCTTCTCTGCCTTCTCAGTCATCAGTACTAGACTCTTGCCCCGCTCCTGCCCTCTGTTCCTCACATCCGCCTCCATGCAGCTCTGGCCAGTCCCTCAGCTCTGGACCCAAGAAGTTAAATCAAGTCTAAGAACAGACTCATAAACTAGATTTGACTTCTTTTGAAGCCCTTAAGCCAAGAAAGGTATTTTGGGCATATATTTACCCAAATCTCTGCCTGAAACTGAAGAACAGATTGCTGTGATCAAAACCCACTTTTCCCATGGAACACCCTTCCTGCTTCTCAAATCCCATTCTAAAATGGGAAACCAGAAGGCTAGAAAGACTTTCCTGATTTAAATGAGGGTGCTGGGACCCTACTCCATGCCTGAAAATTTAATCCTGAGCTACGTGCAAGAACATCTGTCAGCCTGACCTCCAGGGAGATTGGTGGGTGCCCGGCACCTAATCCCAGCCTTACAGCCCAGCTGTGTTTGTGAATGCACCATCCCCCCAAGATAAACGTGGGCCCCTCCTAGGCAGGATGAACTTCCTAGAGCTGAGGAAGGTGAGCCTCTCCCAGGCTGCCTGGAGAGGTGATCGTGTAAGCACCTCACGCGCGCAGTCTGGGTCCTCAGGAGGAGGCATCGCTTGACCAACCCCAGCTGTAATCTCTCGCCCCCAGAGATTCTGCGTATCCATTTCCAGAGACATCGCGGCACAAAGGGGCCAGGCTCCTTCCAATTCCAGAGCATCTAGATGGCAGCAGAGAAAGACTGATAGAGCTAGACACATTCCTTCGGAACTAATTGAGAAAGTGCTCCGTTACTCACAATTTTAGGGAAGCAGTTTTTGGGGAGGAGCTGAAGTCAGTGCTCATTAGTTAGCTGCCTCTCCGACCTCATCTCCTTTGACAGGTGGGGAAGAGATGGGGCGTGTAGTCTGAGGCCAGCCTTCCATGGTCTTTGTTCATCGTAGTTGTCCATGTCCTTCTCTGCCTTGCTTGATAATCGATCCAAGAAAGCTCTGTGACAGGCCTTTCTTCCAGGCCCCAAGCTCTCCCCCTTCTAGCAGTATCCCTGTGGGTCCCCTGCGCTGGACATAGGCCACCTGGCTGGTGCTGCATTTCAGGCTTGTGAGGCTGTGCAGTGGTCCTCCCCCGCCCCCCCATCGTGCACACAGGACCGCACACAAACACTTCCCTCTCCCTGCCCTTTTGGGAGAAGCTCTTTATCCCTATGAGTTGGACTCCTCTTTCAATGGCATCTCCCCCACCCCACCCCACCCCGACTGCCCGGCCTGGGTATTTGCAAAGGGAACTTGGAATTGGCTAAGAGAGGTGAGGAAGCTCTACCGAGCAGAGCACTGCTGCTTTCTTCTGGTTGTTGGCTGCCCTCATTACAGGACGGAGGGAAAATGAGAGCTTCCCGATTCCCCTTTGCCAAAATGAGTTGTCCAGGGAACACAGCATTCTTCTTTTACCCTGTGTTTTCTTCCTCCCCAGCACAAAGATCTGGAAAGGAAAGTAAGTGGGTAGCACCAAGAGCTCTTGGAAGCTGAGGACAAAAGGATACCAGGGGCATTTCTTCAAGGGGAAGCCCTCTTTACTAGAAAGTGTCCTCATGAAATTAGCCACATGATGAGTCTTTCCCCAGCTGGGCACTGTAGGTTCTGTAAGACGGGTCTGCACGCTTCACAGTGAGGACTGTCTCTAGGGCGAGATCTGGAGTTGTCAGTGTGTCCTGGGTTTAAGAGGTGGCTTGACCTTCGAATGTAAAACTGATTGTGCCTTAGCATCACCCTGTCCGATGCCCGTGGGGCGGCTGGTGGTGTCCGGGAGAATAGATGCCTGTTCCAGACTTCCATGCCTAAACAGGGCTTTTATTTGGTTTAGGATGCTCCTGTCTTCTGCTCTGCAAGTTGGGGGGCAAAGCTAGTGTCCCAGGAGACTTGTGCCACAGCTTGTTCGCAGTTTATACAAACTCGATTTTCAAGCTCCAAGTAGAATCTGATTGGCAAACTCTAGCTGCAGCATCTGGAGCATCTAGGTGTTCACTACCTTGAACCACCCAGGGAAGTGGGGGGGTGGGGGTGGAGTCAGGGGCAGAGCCACATTCTTCCTCATCCTGGGAGATCAACTGTCCAAGCCAAGGGTTGTGAGCTGGGGCCTTCCTCTCCTCACTCCTGTAGAAGGGGCACAGTTAGGGCCCTTCTTAAGCAGGCTTCTATTTTTTTCGTTGGCTTCCTTTTTCATCCAAAACTTGGAACTCCCCAGATGTTCACACTTACAAAGAAGCCAAATCTGAATTCTGAGATTCTAAAATATCTTAAACTATGAGAGAAAATCTAGTTCTGTCCCATCCCCAATTTGCAGGCCCTCCGTCCTTTCCTCTGATTTAGACAGCTCCAGCAAGCAAGGCTCCATGGCTAGTCCCTAATGCACTGACGGGAGCGATCTCATTAAGGACAACTTCTACTCAAAACATGACCCTCTGGACTTCAGATGCCTCATTTAGCAGGAAAAGGCATTGAGTGGATCGGATATATTTATGTGACTGCGGGCATTCGTGGCTGTGTAGAATCCTTGACCATAATGTTATATGTAATGGGAACTATCTTATAAACTTGAAAAAAATAAAGTTTTTATTTTCTATACAGTTTGCTCCTGTGTCTTTTCTGAGTAGGATCAGCCCAGTTGCCCAGCTAAGTAGGCTTCTAAGTAGGGCTTCATTTAAAAAAAAACTGAAGAGCTCATTAGAAAGATGGCACCCTTCAATAACCGTGTCATTAATTTTGTCAAAAATAAAGACTAACCACTTGGGTATAAATGAATGTACATGGGGAAATAAGAAATATTTTAAAATACCTTGGAAGGAAAACTTTATTAACTGTTTCTAAAATCTATTGCTTTTTAAAGTTTAGGACTGGAAATGATAAGAAGTTTCATTTGCTGTCAAATGTGCTGAAATTTAATTATTGAAGAGAAATCAATACCTTGCTGTGATGAGCTTAATATGCAAAAGCAATAAAACTGACAAACTGATATCAAACCTCGCTTGATTTGGCCTCATTTCCTGTCACATAACTACTTTTGCTCATTTCATTTCTTCAGATTTGGGTCTGACTGTCCTTCACTGTCTGGGAAACAGTCGAGAATCCCTTTGCCTTTTATTGCAATGAAGGAGGCCAGAATTCGGGCTAGCTTCCCCTCATGTGTGACTAGAAGAAGTATTTTTTCCAAATTAATTCCCCTTTAGAAAACGGGGTTGCCTTGTGTTCTAGGCATTAAATTTTTTCATCAGAAGGTACATATTTCGAACCACATCATAGCTGAAGCAAACGTGTTACTACATCTTTACTTGGTCATAAGTACAAATACTGAAGTTTTACTCCAGTATCTACTCCTTCTCAAGCCCTAGGAGTAAAATCTCCATCTCTCCTACAGGAAGTATAACATCTGCATATTTCTCAAAAACCTTTTGCTGGCAAGTAAAAATTAGTAGTCCAGGATGGTTTTATCCTTCAAAAACAAGTTTCTTGAGCTTTAAAAGAAATTCTTGATGGGAATCTTGAAGTTTCTAATTGCAAATCATGTCACTGCCGTCTTTTTAAAACTCTTAATTCTATAAACTCGATACACAAACAAAGAAGTGACTGCTTACTACTTCATTCGACAGATGTTAGGTGGTATACCTTGTATGTTATTTCAACTTAATTTCATATTACCATCATTTGACAATTTCATTTAGCGATTACAGATAATAGTTTAGCAAAAACGTTAAAAACACAAATCTTGGGGATTTTTTTAAAAGAAAGTAGGGAATTGCCTAAAACACTCTGTCTTCTCTTTGGGCATATATGGCATCTCCCCTGAACTTAATCCCTACATATGACAGGAGGCTTGGAAAAGTAAACAGCACCAGTGTTTGTTTTAGTGAAACCCTTAGGACCTATGTCAGAAGCTAGGTTGGACGCTGAGCCTACCCTCTGGGGTCTTGATATTCTGTGACTTGAAGGAAACTATAAAGATTTCACTTATGGATGCTTTATGTGTATTTAAATGTATTCAATTAAAAGAATCATCCTTTCAGGGGCGCCTGGGTGGCTCAGTCATTAAGTGTCTGCCTTCAGCTCAGGTCATGATCCCAAAGTGCCGGGATCGAGCCCCACATCGGGCTCCCTGCTCTGCGGGAAGCCTGCTTCTCCCTCTCTCACTCCCACCACTTGTGTTCCCTCTCTCACTGTGTCTCTGTCAAATAAATAAATAAAATCTTTTTTTAAAAAAAGGATGGTCCTGTATGTCAATTATACCTCAATTAAAAAAAAAAAACAAATTGAGAGGAAAAAAAATGATCCTTTTTCTAAGGCCATTATATCCTATTAAGAGATGATGAAGATAATAAATGGTAGTTTTTACTGCCTTTTTTGGTTAAAATTAAATCAACTGCCATGTTAGCCATTTTGCTGATCCGTGAAATTCAAGTCTGGAAATCACTGGACAGGATGATCCTGGAGATCCTTCGGGCCTTACCTTTTCCTCTTTGTGTCAAAAAGCGCCAGCATCATCTCCCCAGGGCTCCCCCAGCCCCGCCCACCTCTGCTGCACAAGCCTCCTGCCAGGCTATGCTGGCTTGGTCCCAGGGATAGCAGCGCCTCCACATGGTTCTCCCCCTCCCTCCGCCAGGGCTGAGTCAGTGTCTGAGGGAGGCCTTCCCGGGCCATGCTACTCAGAACTGGAACTACACACACATTCGCTCTCTCCCTATGCTCTTCCCTACTTTATCTTTTACACTAGCTCGGACAACTTGACTTATTCTGTTGTGTCTCCACTAAAATGAATAATAAAATGGGGCCTATCCTGGCTCCCCTCAGGTGGATGACCGCACCTTTTTCTTCTGTCTCCAGTGCCCTTTTCCTGTTCCCTGGTTTCCACAAACCACAGATCTTCCACAGCAACAGAAATTCCACCCCCTGGTTCTGCTGCCCAAATCCACATCCCCTAAGCTGTGCTCCCAGCACGCGCGCCTTCCCCCCCCACACCCTCCACCCCCTGCCACCCGGGATTCACTTCCTGATTCCAGAGGCCTCTGTGGCTCTTGCCAGGCCTAGCAGCAAAGCTGGTTAACAGCACATACCACGGTGGGTCCAGATCTGGGTTCTGATCCCCTCCTGGTGGTGATCAACCCCACAATGGCTTACCAGCTCCTGAAAGTTGGAAAACAAGATTGAGAACTATCCCTTTTCTCTGGTCCCACGGACCTAACAAATTTTAAGAGTGGACTTCATGTCCCTGACCCTTCGTTCCAGGTGTCTTTGAACTCTGTAGATTTAATGACACAACTAGATTGGAGGGTTCCATGAGGTTTTAATAATAATCTAATAATACTGTTAAACCAAAACAACACATACGTGTCCTTCACTTGCAGAAACACATATGCACGCGCCTTCTCCTCTCACATAGACTCTGAGGTAGAAAGTGTACTGCCTAGAGTACAAAAATACTCAACGGGCTGAGCCATGGCGCAGACCACAGGCTCACAGGCACTTGGTTGAAAAGTGGCTGCCTGAGAGCAGGGCCAGAGGCTGGGCTGGCTGCACTGAGGCCTTGGGGAGGCTGAGGGGGGCCACTAGCTGGACAGCCCTGGCTTCTAGCATGACAGCTCACTCAGGAGTAGCTAGAGAGGGTAGTCCTGTTCCAGACTCCAAGGATAAAATATTCCTGCCACAGACAATGTTCTCCATAAACATCTGCTGGATGAACAGAATGACAGGTGAGGCAGAGAGGAAGAATTCTGAACACACCCTGGAGATTTGGGGCCTTCTAGCTCAGGATCCAGGAACCCAAGCTGTGGGAGAACACCTCCACCAATGATTTTACAGGTGGCCAGGGAGGTGAAAATACCATCTCTAGGAGCTTTGGGGTACTAGTTCTACTGGCTGGTGGGGAACGGAGGGTCTCTCCTTTCCTTCCAAAGTGTCTTATGTAACTGGAGCCCTTGACTCTCCAGGGCCCAGCCGTTCTCATCTTGTTCTCATCCTCAAAGGCAGGCCTGGGTCTTTACTCAACTCTGGTCTCCAGGGGGCCAGGCACATCGGGCATCAGGTGCTTCTGGAGGGAATCAAGGCCCATAGCAGCATTATTAGCTTATCTTCTGCATTCTACCAGTTAAGTCCATCTGTTCTGGGCCTGCTGGGTCTGGCCTTGCCTCAAAGGACCCCATTCACCTCTCCCTTCCGTGGCAAAGTGGCCTCCTCCTCCCTAACCCTGGGGAAGAAGCTGTGTGCCAACCGGGTCACGCGCATGTTGTGAGGCAGCCGTCGCCCCTGAAGGGAGTGGAGGCCCTGGGTCCCATCCACCCGGTCAGGCTCCCAGTGGCAGCTCGGGTGCAGCCAGCGGTAGTAGGCAAGCCGCAGAGCCAAGCCCGAGAGGAAGCAGAGGCCACCTGCGGGCAGCAACATGTGCAGCGGGATCCCGCCAGGCAACCAGGTGATGTGAGTCCACCAGGTGACCGCCATGAGGATGCTGTCACTTAGGAGGAACACCAGGTGGATGGCGGCGCGGCCCCGGGTGCGGCCCTCGGCCACGTTGAACCAGGAGAAATAGAGAATGGTGGCCACTGTGGCCCGGTACAGCCACTCGGAGCCAGAATCCGGCATGAAGTCTGTGCCCTGCAGCCACACCCACAGGAGCAGCACGAGCCACAGGCCCAAGAAGTGCAGGGCCACGGAGTGGGGGAAGAGAGCGGAGAAGAGGGCCACAGCCAGGACTCGGGGCCACAGCAGCAGCAGGTTCCACAGGAAGTAGACCACAGAGGAGCCCAGGCCCAGGGGCGACTTGGAGGGGAGGCAGGCGCGCAAGGCCCGGTGGTAGTCGAGTAGCGCCCACGAGATGCCCACGAAGGACGTGCAGATGCTGACCCCTGTGGACAGGAAGTTAGGAACCAGTTAGCCCCGCGGGCAGCCTGCCTGGCAACCCCCTGGAGGTCACAGATTCCACGGGGCCTCACAGCCACCCCGAGGTGGGTGAGAGCCCCTGATGGCTGAAGGGAAACTACAGCTGAAGAACGTCTGTTCACACAAGCAAAAACAGAGCGAGGGCTCAAGTGTCGAGTCTGCCCATCTCCGCAAGGCTTAACTTTCCAGGTGCTACCACGGTGACAGTCCTCCAGGATCAGGGGGCTGTGTGACTTACATACCCTCATCTGCACCCCTGTCACCCAGCATCTGATGCCCCAGGGCCCTGACCACACCCCAAGCATCTTCTAGGAGCCTGTAACCCTTCCTCTCCCAGAAGAGCCCAAGCCTTTCTTGGCACTGAAGATCAATAATCCCGGTTCCCTGTCTGTAGTCTCGAAAATGGAAGCAGGAAATCCCAGGGGTGGCAATTGGCCCGTGGTGGACGCTGCCCTCCAGGCCAGGAGGGCCAGCCCGGCCATACAGACAGAACGCCCCGGCTCAGACTGGGCCTACCTGTGATTTTTCAGCACTCAAAGTTTACGCTGGAGATGCTCTCCCACCTCCTGTTCGCCCACCCTGGACTAGAAGCACCAGGACCTCCAGGGAGGGGTGAAAGCCATACTGGAAGGTCTCTGGAATGCTCACTCCCTGGCCCTTTCCCACCGCAGTCTGTCAACGGATGTTTACTGAGAAGCTGTTGTGGAGCACGAAGCCAACCCCACTCTGGGAGCAGAGCGAGCTCCAGCCAGAATCTCCCCTAGTCACCCAGCCTGTCCCCGCCCCACCCCGCAGGTGACCCTAACGCCTCACCCACCTCCGTCTGGAGACTTAGCACACATTCTCTACTGCCTTGTCTCTCAGCTCCTCCAGGGCACAAGACATTCTGCTCCCTCGGGGTCCCCAGCAGCCAAGTACCTGGCATATAAGAGCCGCTGACCAAAAGTCAGGAAAATCTCTCTTCCCTCGCTCCTTGCCTCCCCCGCAGGTACAGTGGAGACCGTCCCCAGGTGGCCCCGATCCTAGACACCAGGAGCCCTCAAACAAATGGAAGTATGCACCCTGTCAGTGCTGTGTGCCCTGGTGCAGATCACGTCACCTCTCTACACCTCTTTCCTCTCCGTCCAAAGGAGGGAGCTGGCACCAGCCCCTAGGGCCAAGGTGCGTGGGAGCAGCGTGGAAGGCAAAGCGTTCTGCATCGCGCTGGGCGGAGGGCAGCCATTCCACCCACACAGCCACCGGTCCTGTCATTTGTCGTCATCCAGAAGGCTAAGGAGTAACTTCTGGGTTGAACGCACACCTGCCTAAGGGACATCCTCCTATTTTCCAAGCAGCTTTTCGAAAAGAGTCAGCAGCTCCCCCACGCCCTGAAAAGGGGGATGCGCCCAAGGCTCATCACTCACACTGGTAGGACTCGGCCCGGCCGCTCTGCAACACGATGGCCAGCACCAGCGTGAGCTGTGGCGTCGTCTCCAAGAAGGTCTCGAAGAGCCGCAGCATGCTGATGTCCAGCGTCAGGAAGTCAGCATAGGCCAGGTCAAACTCGGAGGGCGCCTCCTGCTGCCACACTAGGAGCCCCTGCTGCAGCCCCTGCACACACCTAGGCAGGGCGGGGACAGAGGCCCCCAGGGGCCGGCTTAGCATCTGCTGCGTTCCACCTCCCCTCTCCCACTGCATAGATGCAGGTGGGCTCCGATCCTAGCTGGTCCACTCGCGTGCTGTAGGGCCTTGAGCACTAGTGACTTAACCTCACCAAACTGGTTCTTCATTGTAAAATGGGGATTGGTACCAAATACCACCACTCAGGCTGGTCAGGATGTCCCAGGTCATCCCAGACCCTGTCCATTTACTCCTTACAACATCCCCCCATTTGACAGATGGGGACACAAGGCCAAAGAGCTAATGAATGGTGGAAACAGGATTTGGACCCAAAGCTGTGTGAATCCCAAAGCCATACTGTGAAACTGCCCCAGGTGATAGTTCTCAAATTTTAGCAAGCCTAAGATTTTCTTAGGACCCTGTGCGGGAAGGGGAGCCACTGAGAGCACCTGTGCTGTAGAAAAGATCTCTCTGAATATAAAGGAATGGAAGGGGAGGAAGGGTTAGACGGGAAGGACAGATCCATTTAAAAGGACTGTCCAGGGCACCTGGGTGGCTCAGTTGGTTAAGCCACTGCCTTCAGCTCAGGTCATGATCCTGGAGTCCAGGGATCGAGTCCCACACTGGGTTCCCAGCTACGCGGGGAGTCTGCTTCTCCCTCTGACCTTCTCCCCTCTCATGCTTTCTCTCACTCAGTCTCTCTCTCAAATAAATAAATAAAATATTTTTTAAAAAATAGAGGACTGTCCAGAGTGATGGGCATGGAGACAGACACACAGTTAAGGGAGCCCAGAGGTTGGACAGACAAGCCCACGTGACCCATCGGCTTGAGGGGGGTACTGAAAGATGCACCATGATCTCCCCCACCCCGAACTGATCTCAGGTGGCTACTGGGAGGTGAGCCCCTTCACTCAGTGACAATTCATTCACCAGACATTTACTGTCACTTCGCCTGCATGGACCTGACAATACATTAAGGAGCAGGGGGGCAGGCCCAGGTTGGGGCTCTCCCTCAGCAGAAGCCTTTGCCTCGGGTCTCCCAAGGCCCCTGCCTCAGTCTCACCAAAGACAGGAACAGATGCCCCATTTTCAAAACCAAAGTTCAATAAAGCCTGTCTGTCTTGTGCTCAGCAGAAATGGGAGAAGGGAGGATGCATGACCCGGTTATGGATTCATGGCTCCTCGATGCTGCCCGGACTCTAACAGTTGCCCTCCTTCCTGCCCACCCAGCATTTCAGTGAGGCCCATCAGTCCCTCAGGCAAAACTGCATACTCAAAGCTCCTGTGGTTAACTCCCAGAGACTCAAGGCAGCTTTGTCAAAGCAAGATCTGAAGAAAATCTGCAAAATGGATTCAAGAGCAGATCCTGGCTCCAGCCACCCCATCACAACCCAGACCACAGCATGTCCTGGCTCCATCGCATGACTCTGATCCCTCGGTTTCAGCATCTTCACCTCTAGCGGGCCCTGCCAGTTCTGAGAAGGACTACCGCCCAGAGATTTTCTGGAACCCAGCCTGTGCCCAGCCCTGGCTGGCTCAAAAGACATGGATGAGTCAGACCCCATCGCTGCACTCTTGCCTGTTCTGGGGGCAAGAGGGTGGAGCAGGAGAATGAAACTGGGAAAGAGAGGTTAAGAGAACAAGCTCTGCTCTGGGGGTCAGGGCTGCTGACGCTCCCCGGGGAGCAGGGTAATCAAGCCAGCTGACATTTGTTGAAGGCTTACTCTCGCCACAGCAATTCAATCCCTTATTTCTTTTAATCTCTAACAGCAGAGCCAGGTGCTACAACCATCCCCACTGGAACAATGAGTAAAATGAGACCCAGGAGGCTCAAGGGACTTGCCCAAGGAAGGCCCCACCCACAGCAAAAAGAACATCTTTTGCATGGAGCAGGTCAGGAGTTGGCTGTTACACTAGAGTCCAAGCTAGGCACACTGGGCTCTTGCCTTCACTCCCCACAACAGACCCACCGGCCAGACCTGACTCTACATTCCTGCCTCCCTTTCACAGAGGAGGAAACTGAGGCAGGAATGAGGCCACGAATGGTAAATTAGCTAGGACTGGAGCCAAGACAGGTCTGACTCCAAACCATGTGCCTCCTTTTCTTCTCTGGGCTTCGGTTTCTTCCCAGTGCCAGGGAGGGTAGGGCCCGCTGGGTTCTGAGGGTTGTCAGCAAGGCTCTCTTATTTAGGGGCGGGGAGCTCACCTGTAGGCAGAAGTCCTCACAAGGGCTTAGCTTCCTCTCCTGGGTTCGAGCCTCTCCTTCCCACCCCCTTCCCAGTGTCAGGGCTCTCCCCGGTGCTAGTGGCGGGGCTGCAGGTGCTGCGAGTTCCCCGAGGCGCGGTGCTCACCTGTACAGGTAGCCCAGCTGGAGGAGGTGCAGCAGCACCAGGCAGCGGCCGGGGGGCTGCGGCGCGTGCAAGCCCACGGGGTCGGCGCGCAACCAGACCCAGCTGAAGAGCTGCAGCACCACCGAGGCGAGGCCCAGCAGCGCCAACACCAGCGCCGCCCACAGGTAGCGGCCGCTGAGCACATACTGGCCCGCGGCCCACAGGTCGGCGCCCAGGTCGATCAGGAAGACGGCGGTGCCCAAAAAGCCCAGGACCACGTCCCAGAGCAGCGCGGCGCGGGGTAACCAGGGCATGACCCCCTGGCCTCGCCCCCTCCTTCTCCTCTAGGCTCGGACCCGCCCTCCCCGCCCGGGGTCGCGGCGGCAGGAAGGAGGCGGGCGCAGCGCTAGGGGCCGTCCGGGGCCCGGGCCTCCTGGGCGGGACTTCCCCGTCCCGCCCTGTCCGGGGAGGAGCAAGGCCCGCGGACCCCGCGGCTGAGGGCCCCCGCGGTCCCCACGCCCCCCAGTCCGCCCAGCAATCCGCGCAGGCGCCCGCACGCAGCCCCGCTGAGCCCCGCAGACGGCCGGGCGCGGCCACACCGCCCTTCCTTAGCTCGGCCGACTTATAATTGCGAGGCTTTGCAGTTGAGGCAAGAGAAGGCCCGAGACGACGGCAACGGCCCGGGGAGTAGCTCCCGGGGTTGGACCCCGCCCCCACAGGCCGATGTTGTTGCAAAACCGAAAGGCCCGTCCTGATTCCCTATTGCGGGACCTCAACAAACTGAGTGTGCCTCGCGGGCGAGGGCGGGGCGGGGGCGGGGAGCCATGGCAAGGGATCACTCAGGCGCATCCTCCCGGAGGCTCTTTTTACTCGGATAATCCAAATGCAGGCGGGCCGGACGTACAGTAACTGTTCAGTCACTCCGTACGGGAGTCGCAGTAAACATTTTCTACATATGAAAAGGAAAAACGCACAGAATCAGATCCTCGAGGAGCATTGTTTTCTGGTTGAAACTTGAAAAAAAAAAAAAAGTGCCAGGAAGAAGCGGGAAGGTCTTCGGCGCTTCTTGACCCGGCTGCTCCACGCCAGTCCCGCGGCGGACGCCAGGCACGCGTGGCGGCGCGTGTCCGCGAGGGAGCGGCCGGCGGGCGCACGAGGTCAGGGCGCGAGCAGCGCGCGCAGAGCCAGCAGCGCCGCGAGCAGGAGCGCGAACCCGGGCGCGGGCGCAGCGCCGGGGGCGCGCAGGCAGGCGGCGTACGCGTCGAAGTCCACCTCGCGCATCGCGCACACGTGCTCGGCGCGGCAGGCCTCGTTGCAGGTCTCACGGTCGTAGCTGACCGAGTTGTAGACGTAGTAGCGCTGCAGCGCGCGGGTGTCGTCGGCGATGCGGCCCAGCGCCGCGTGCATGGAGTGGGCGCCTGCGTCCGGCACCCCGTAGGCCTTGGTCAGCCGGTACTCGAGCTGCCAGAGCGGGGTCCCCTGCGCGTTCGCCTGGCTCAGGTTTACGAAGTAGGTCACCATGTCCTGGAGAGAGGGCGTGAGGAGGGCAGGCTGTGAGCAGCTGGCAGCTTCCACCCCCCCAATCCTACATCTCTCATTTTCGCCCCCCCACCGCCATTCTGTATAGCTTTAACAATGACTGCTGCTAGAATTTCCTACTTAAAGGGTATGTCTGGAATGCTGATGGGGTAACTGCACTTACTACCCCCATTTCACAGATGAGGAAACTGAGTCCTATAGAGGTTAATTCATTTGTCCAGAGGCGGGTTTGGAATCCAGGTTGTTAACCCTACGCATTTTCTGTCCCAGGTACGTAGAGAAGCTCAGTAAATATTTACAGAATTAATGGATAAAAAGCAACTTGAAGTGGCATGGGGGCGCACAAGGTGGCTCAGTCGTTAAGCCTCTGCCTTCGGCTCAGGTCATGATCCCAGAGTCCCTGGATCGAGCTCTGCGTGGGGCTCCCTGCACTCTGGCGGAAGCCTGCTTCTCCCTCTCTCACTCCCCCTGCTTGTGGTTTTCCCTCCTAGCTGTGTTTCTGTCAAATAAATAAAATCTTGACAAAAAGAAGAAGTGTTATGGAGTGCCTGAGTGAAAGAGGTTGTGAAATTGTGGTTGACGAGGGTTTGGGATACAGCGGGACTCCTAGGATCAGATGCATCTTCAGGACTAGAATCTGGAAAGGCTTATCTGTCTGATGCTTTGCACTTAAATTTGTGCCTAGAAGTGGGGTAAGAGGAGCTGCCATGAATGAAGCGCAGCTTCCCCGGAGGCACATTTTGTTATTTCATTTGGTCCTCTCCAACCCCTCTGAGGGACTGTTACTCCCATTTTATAGATGAGCAGAGGCGGGAAGAGGTCAAAATCTCTTGAGCGGCAGAGCCAGGATTCAGACCCAGGCCTGTGTGACTCCCTCCCTGAGAAAGCATGTGGGGGCGGGGGTGGGGGGGGGAATCGGGAACCAGTGGATGACTCCTCTGCTAAGGCCCTGTGGTGCCCATGTGGACAACAGGCCACACTCTTGAGAGACCTCAGACCTCTCCTCCACGCGCACTTCCTCTACAGCCAAGGACTGAGGTTATCTCATCCAGTCCCTGGTTTTAAATGTCCTCTCACAATCACCTAGTTAAATCTCTATACCCACCTCTTCCTGAGCCTCCAACTTGAATACCCAGCCGTCTCCTCGGGGCATTTTCACTGGAACACCATTTACACCTCCCCAAGTTAACAAGTCCCAAACCAGACTTCTGATCTTCCCTCTGAAACCTGCTCCCAGCACAGTTCAGTGAAGAGCAGCTTCACCCCTCGAGGCACTGAGGCCAAAGCTTTGGCTCCTCTCTTTCTCTCACACCCTCATCCATCTCCCCAGCAAAATCCTGTCTCCTCTCCCTTCAGCGGACCACCAGGATCTGGGGCGGCTTGCTGCCCCACGCCACTGTCACTTCTCAGTGGTTATTGTGGTCACCTCCTATCTCACCCTCCCCCAACCCCTGCCCCCGTTTCTGCCCCTTGCCCCCTACAACTGTGTATCTGGAGGGGCGATTTTGTAAAATTATAAGTCAAATTATTTAATTGTGCCCCAAACCCTACAGATCCAGAGTCCTAATCACAGCTGACAGGATCTGACCTCCTCCCTCCGCCCTCCCCTTGTGCCACCCTCTGCAGCCAGGACCTCCTTGCTTTTCCCTGACACACCAAAGTCCTACCCAGGGCCTCTGACTTGCTCTGTCCTCCACCTGCCCCGGATACCCACGTGGCTCCCTCCCTCCATTTACTCAGAATTCACATGTCACCCTATCAGTGACACTTTTGTCCCACCTACCTCACAGCATGTACGTGTGCATGAACACACGTCCCACAACAGGGACACCCGCCCCTCACTCTGCTTTGTCCTTAGCGCTTCTCTCCACGTCATACTTCTCGTTCCTTCTCATTGTGTGTACTATAGGATAGGATACTATCCTATTTACCGTGTGTCTCCTGTGAGAACACCAGCTCCAGGAGATCAGTGACCTTGCCACCGTTCCCCTACAGATCCCCTGAGCTCAGCACAGGGCCCGGCTCGTGGTAGATGCTTAGTACATTTTGTTGAATCAATTAAGGAATACTGTTTCTTTGCCATGTCAACAAACACAGGCCCAGCCCAGGAGATGGGGGGTTGCTCAATGAGTCAGGAGCCTGCTTGGGCTGAGGCCTTGTCCGTGTAGGCATGAGGTGGGCAATGGTCATGAGGTCATGCTGCAGGTAGCCTTGAACACTAGGCCAAAGAGATCCGACTTATCTTGTGGGCACTAGGGAGCCATAGAACATCTTTAAGCTTTCTGTAATGTGTAGTGGGTGAGCTACAGCAGGGCAGGGCTAGAGGTAGGGAGGCCAGGTAGGAGGTTCTAATCTCTGGTGAATGGAGATAAGGGGACGAAGAATCACTTGAGCTGGTGGCAGGATCTGGAGTGGCCCTAGGGAGCCTGAGCTCTAGAAGAGGGTGGATTAGCAGGAAGGATTAGGCAAGGCGGTGGTACATGTCAGGTCCCTCCCCATCCCCCCCTCCTGCCCCAGCAGACCCAGGGCTCCTGACCTGCAGGCTCAGTGTGGCTCGGTCATATTCAAATACCCGGATGCCTGGGTTGTTGGCCCCGTTGACCACTCCAGGTAAGGTGGTTTTCCATGGGGTGACTCCAGGGGTAAGGAACATGACGCTGATGGGGGCACCTTTCAGGAGAGAGATGGCAGGACTGAGAGGCTGGCAGGAGGAGGGGGGGGTGGGCTGGCAGCCGTCCTCCACGGTGAGTACCTGCGTCATCGTAGAACATCCGGAAGCTGTCGGTGTGGTGATGGCCAAAGAACTGCCCTGCGATGACTCGATGGTGCTTCTGGACCACCTTTAGGTACTCCTCATTGAAGCCCTCCCGAAACCACGCTTTGTTCCGCGTCTTCTCGAAGAAGCCCGGGGGCACGTGGCCAATAATGTACACCTGCACGGACCGGGTGCCGAGGAGGGGCTCAGGGATGCCCTCCCCGGCGCCTCACTTCCACCCCTCAACACGTGTCCCTCTCGCCAGAGGCAAGCAGACAGTCTCCAGGATCGGCCCCCAGAGCCCACCCCCAAGCCGATGCCAGCACTCAGGACCCAGCAATGATTTTACCAGGTGTTTCCCTCCTCTGTGCCTTCCCCAGTGCTAAGCCCGCCACCTGGAGCACTCTTCTGTTCTTCCCAGGCTGTCATGAGGCCGGAAAAAGCCGCCTCCTGGTGCCAGGCTGCTGAAGGACCCTCAGCGATAAGGGCCCCTTGAGTAAGTGGCTGAGCTTGTGCAGACGTGGGACACTGGTTCAGGAAGAGACCCCAGAGAGGGTGCAGGTGGAGGTAGGAGCCCTTACCATCTCCCCAGCTCGGGATGCACGGGTCAGCACGTCCTCCAGCCACCGGAACTGCTGCCCGGGGTCCGCCATGCCGGCCGTCTGCTCATTGTTGCTGTAGTACAGATTGGTGTTGAGGACCACGATTCGCCCAGCCCCACTCAGGCCCGGCAACTTCTCAGAATAGAAGGCACCTAAGGTGTCACAGCCAGGGAGAATCTGAAGCGTCCCCTGCCTCTGACAAGACAGGCCTCCATGCCCCTCCACCTCACTCCCATGGTCTCCTGCCCTTGCGTCCTCCCTTCCTGTCCTTCCCGTAGGAGGGGCATGGTGATAAGGCCAGAGGCTCTGGGGGCCCGTTGCCTCGGCTCCAGTCCTCGCTCCAGCACTTAGCTGTGCAGCTTGGGAACATTTGGACTTCCCCGCTCTGTGTTTGGATTTCTCCCTTTCTATAATGTGAAGAATGGTAAGATGAGGACAGGCAAGAGAGCAGCCTGGGTCACCTTGGACTGGCTGTGTTTCTGGGTCCGAGGCTCTCAGCCACTGATTTTGTCCCCCGGGGAACATTTGGCAGCGTCTGGAGACAATTTGGGTTATGGCGAGGGAGGGTGTTACTCGTATCCGGTGTCCACGGATGCTACTAAACATGATGACCCCCACAATGAGTTATCTGACCCAAGATGTCTGTAGTGCCAAGGGTGGGAAACCCTGTCTGGACTGGAGGTCAGTCCCCTTCCTTGTTTCTGTGAGGAGTCTTGGAATGTGCCGAGAGTAGTGCTCGGCTCCCAGTAAATGCTCAGGAAATGGTCCCTTAGGATCCTCATTAGAGCCCTTGAGAGCCTGGGCAGTGAGTGGAGTCAGCCCCGGAGGCTGCTCTCAAGTCGGCCACCTCTACGCTGGCTGATCTTTGCTGAGGGAAATCGACATCTTCAAGCCTCTATCTCCTTACCTGTGTAATGGGGATAAAATCGATACCTATTTCCTGGGGTCTTGGTGAGGACAAAATCCCGATGAGACCTTGGCAGACAAGGAAGTGTTTATATTTGCAGATGGTACTAGTACCTTCTTTGAAGAGAGCGATGGATTCGTTCCTGAGCCAGGGTCTCCACAGTTCTGCCACCTGATTGTAGATGTTGTTGCTTCCTGCTGGGAACTGGTTTTTGGGGTGAAAGTCATGATTTCCCAAAGCAGCATAGACCTTGGTATCTGGGAGGAAAAAGAGACATGTAAATATATTTATGTGAAAACACTCGGCAGTGTTGGTACTTTTCAGTCCACCGCTGGCAGTTGGAGCCCATGGGAAGACCTGTAGCACAGATGAGAGAAATACAGACACAAGCATTTGACAGAGAGAGAGCATAAGTAGGAGGAGTAGCAAGCAGAGGGAGAAGCAGGCTCCACACTGGGTAACATTCAGTAGAATCTGGTGGAACATTGCTGACACCTGGGAAGGAAGAGCAGTGAGTTCTCTGATCCCAGTTCCTAACCCTGTTCCCAGCAGAGGGTTTCCTGGCCAGAAGGAAGCATCAGAGGACAGAAGACAAAAGCTAGAAGATCTAAGTAATCTTCCCATCCCTTATGAGCCCCTTGGCAATGTAGTGCTTCTTGTTCTTATTGGTTCCAGGCCGACTTACTGTAAGGGAAGGGGTCTGGTTCCCTCTGGGAGCCTTAGGAGTTTCACGCATTCCGTGATTCAACAGGTGTTTATTGAACACCGCGTGTGGGCCAACGTGCAGACCCCAGAAGCAGGCGCCCAGTCCCAGTCCCAGGGGACTCCAAGTGCAGTAGGCTTGACAGGTATTGAGTAATTAGAAAGGAGAGGACTGTCACAAAAAAGGGAAGAGCCGCTTGCTATGGAAGTGCACAGCAGAGTGGGGGCGGGGGTTGGAGGAGGAAGCTGCTTGTGAATGACCCCTGTCAGGAGGAGGGAGCCCAGGTGATGCATTTCCTCTTCGTGAGTAGCCTCATTCCTGTTTTAGTTTACGTCTGTCTCTGCCAAGTAGTAGTTGCTCAATAAGTGATGAGAAAAACTCTTCTGAGCTCAGGGCAGGGTTTTGCCTTTACCGGAACTCGGCAGTCCCCAGGGAGTGAGTGACATTGAACCAATGAGGGAGACGGGAGCCTCTAATTCTCACATGGGAAGATGTTTCACCAACTTTTCACCCTGTAGAGCCCACAAGATCTGGGAGGGCTGAAAGCTCTGCAGAAGGAGGAGGTTGTAAGGTTCCCATCAGGAATCGCTTGCCAAGACAGAAGGCACCTCTAACTGCCTGGAAAAACCTCACCTCTTTAACATAAATGCTGGCAGCCATTACGAATCCTTTTAGGGGCGCCTGGGTGGCTCAGTCGCTTAAGTGTCTGCCTTCAGCTCAGGTCATGATCCCAGGGTCCTGGGACCAAGCCCCGCATCGGGCTCCCTGCTCAGCAGGAAGCCTGCGTCTCCCTCTCCCATGCTTCTGTTCCCTCTCTCACTGTCTCTCTCTGTGTCAAATAAATAAAATCTTTAAAAAAAAAAAAAAAAGAATCCTTTTAGTGGGGCACCTGAGTGGCTCACTCAGTTAAGAGTCTTGGGGGACCTGGGTGGCTCAGTCATTAAGTGTCTGCCTTCAACTCAGGTCATGATCCTGGGGTCCTGCAGTCGAGTCCTGCCTTGGGCTCCCTGCTCAGAGAAGCTCAGAGGCTTCTCCCTCTGCCTGCTCTTCCCCCTGCTTGTGCTCTCTCTCTCTGTCAAATAAATAAATAAATAAAATCTTTAAAAAAACAAAAAACAAAACAAAAAAAACAAACCTGACTCTTGATTCAGCTCTTGGGGTCAAGCTTAGCGGGGAGTCGGCTTGAGAGTTTGTCCCTCTCCCACTGCCCCTCCCCCCTAAAGCAAATAAATAAATCCTTTTAAAAAGGGTGGGATCCATTTAGAAAAAACATGAACCCCTGGAATTCCAAGGACAGATGAGAAGGGAGGGAATCTCTCCCCTTTTTTTGCTGTTGCTTTGTGCCAGTCACTGTGAGAAGCCCCGTATGAGCATAAGCTCCATGAGGACATGACCTGGCCTCTAATCCACCGCCAGTTCCCTCCTCCTACTATGGGACCTCACTCCTAGTGGATACTCTGTAAATATTTGTTGACTAGATGAGTGAGTGGATTACTCTACTTACTCCTCACAACAACCTCTGGGCAGGTACCATGATTAGTGCTGGAGAAGATGGGCCAGCGTTCACCGTGTCTCTGAGGGGGAATGCAGGTGACACGTGGCAGGAAGAACACGTGACACATAATGTGGACCCCAAAATCTTGCCAGCGATTTGCCTGACTTCTCTGTGCTTCGGCTTATTTATCTATAAAGCGGAGAGTGCTCTGCTTGACCTTTGTTGCTATAATTCTCAAATAAGATAGTGTCTCCTTGGGGCGCCTGGGTGGCTCAGTTGGTTGAGCAGCTGCCTTCGGCTCGGGTCATGATCCCGGAGACCCGGGATCGGGTCCCACATCGGGCTCCCTGCTTGTCAGGAAGCCTGCTTCTCCCTCTCTCACTCCCCCTGCTTGTGTTCCCTCTCTGGCTGTGTTTCTCTCTGTCAAATAAATAAAATCTTTAAAAAAAAAAAAAAAAAGATAGTGTCTCCTTTTTTTTAAAGATTTTATTTATTTATTTGACAGCAAAACAGCGAGAGAAGGAACATAAGCAAGGGAAGTGGGAGAGGGAGAAGCAGGCTTCCCACTGAGCAGGGAGCCTGATGCAAGGCTCAATCCCAGGATTCTAGGATCACGACCTGAGCCGAAGGCAGACGCCCAACAACTGGGCCACTTAGGCACCCCGAGATAATGTCTCCTTTTAATTCTTCTAATATGTTCTTAGTTTAACATTTCTACAGGTGGGGCTGTGGCTTCTCATTGAGGCCGAGCACCGTCATACTCTAACAACATTTTTTTTCTTAACAATACATAAAATAATGATGCATTTCACAGTTGATGGCATGTTGGATATTATGAAATTCAATAAATATGCAAGTGTGTTATAAATAAGAGGCTCGGGCGCCTGGGGGGCTCAGTCGTTAGGCCACTGCCTTTGGCTCAGGTCATGATCCTAGAGTCCCAGGTTCAAGTCCTGCATCAGGCTCCCTGCTCAGCGGGGAGTCTGCTTCTCCCTCGAGCCCTCCCCCCTCTCATGCTCTCTCTCTTTCTCTCAAATAAATACATAAAAATCTTTTTAAAAGATAAATGAGAGGCTCTTCTAATTTATATGTGAGCTCATAGTTGTAAAGCATTTTCTTTTTTTAATAGATTTTTTTTTTTATTTGACAGAGAGAGAGCATAAGTAGGAGGAGTAGCAAGCAGAGGGAGAAGCAGGCTCCACACTGGGAAGGAGCCCGACTCGGGGGTCAATCCCAGGACTCCAGGGTCATGACCTGGCCTGAAGGCAGACACTTAACCGACTGAGCCACCCAGGTGCCCCTGTAAAGCATTTTCTTGTCCATCATTTCACTTTTATTCCGGAAGGCCCTGTAGATCAGAGGAAGGGGTGCTCAGAGTCAGATCTGACTTTGAATCCCTCCCCAGGAACTGACTAGCTTTAGCCATCGGTGCCTTCCCTACACAGCCAGACAACTGTGCATAAAATGATTCACATTGAGGGAAGGAAGTGGGAAAGGAGGTTGCCTGAAGGACAGATGTGAGCTGGTGACAGCAGCTGAGGGCCCCTCCTGGAGTGGTGGGTGAGGTGGGTGCTCAGGCCAGGACTCGTGTCCCCGCCCTTGCCCCATGAGCTTGACCAGTTTACTTGATTCCAGGGCTCACATTTCCCACCAGGAAGAGGACAATAGTAAGAGCACTGCTCTGCAGGGACATCTTGAGCGTGAACGAGCTACCGCACGGGATTCTCAGTGCAGTACCCGACCCAGCACTCAGTACATGCATGCGATCGCTACTGCGGCTAACACTGATCATCGACCCGTATCTAGAGCCTGGGGATCTGTGTCTAAGACCCTTAGAGGATGCAGCTGTTCCAGAACCGGGAGGGGGGTGTTGCCAGCAGGCTACTCTGACAGGTCCCCAGCGGGCAGCCTGAGAGCCTGATCTGGTCCCTGGCACCTTGTGTTTGGCACAGCTTGCTTAAAGACAGTTTCCAGGGCTGTTAGATGGGGAGTGCAGGTCCCATTCTCCTCGTCATGTCCCATGGGGACTGCTGCCGTGACCACTCACGGGCTCTGCCTCCTCTCCTGGGCTCCTTGCAAGCACCAAGAACAGCATCTGGGCTGGAAATAAGCATCTCCCAGACGCCCGGGTCGCCAGGATGGTTGGAGGGCACTGAATGGCCATAGCAGAATATGGGGCTATGTGCGAGTCCCCGGGAGACCTACGGGAACAACGCCTTTCTAAAACTGCAGGTGCCCCGAGAAGGGGCTATGAGTCACTGTAAAGCAACCTCAGGCAGAAGGCAGTGAAATGCCAGACATTTCTGTTCGTGGGATTCTGCATGGAAGCACAGGCCAGTGATGGCTCCCGTTCCCCAATCAATCACTGTGAGACCTGGCCAGCGGCCAGCGTCGCTCGTGGTGGAAGGTTGCCTCTCCACCTCTTGCTGCTGTTGCTGTCCGACCCCCACCAGGCCAGACATCACTTGGGCTTCAGGCAATGCTTCGGGGGACCGACGGCAGGGGCTTACCTGGAAAGACTTCTCTGATGAGTCTGGTCAGGCGCTCCACGATTCCCAGCACAGCAGCTTCTCCCAGCCTCTCGTTGGGCACGTGAGGTGTGTCGTCACTGCAAAACACCACCGAGCCCATTTGGTGCAGGCATCTCGGGAAGGGGCCCGAGCAAAGGAATGGACAGCTTAGCCATGAGAAAACAGGCCATGGAGCCAACGCTCAGCAGCCCTGCGAGGGGAGGGCCGGGCTGGAGCCAGGACGGTGTTCAAACCTGGGCTCTGCCGGTGACCTGCTGTGGGTCCCTAGACTGGCTGCTTAACCTCTCTGAGCCTCCATGATCTCATCTGTAAAATAGGGATAATAATGGTACCTACTCCTAGAGTATTTATGAGACTTTAATAAAGCATGGAAAATTGTATATATAAAATGCAGACAAGTGGGACCACTCTCTTCCTTGTAAAGAGCATATTTCCCAGGCAGCTGTCCTAACTTCGGCTCCAATAAAACTCTTCTTTCTTTTAAAAAAATTAATAAGGGGCACCTGGGTGGCTGGGAGGGTTAAGCCTCTGCCTTCGGCTCAGGTCATGATCTCAGAGTCCTGGGAACGAGTCCCACATCGGGCTCTCTGCTCAGCGGGGAGCCTGCTTCCCCCTCTTTCTCTACCTGCCTCTCTGCCTATTTGTGATCTCTCTCTGTCAGATAAATAAAATCTTTAAAAAAAATAAAGATAAAAAATAAAATAAAAAAATAAAAAAATTAATAAGAATAAAATAAAGGAAAATAAAAGGCAGAATAGTAGCTGCTTAGTTGTAATTATTATGTAAAGAGGGTAACTTGGGGGTTCCAGTCCCATCTGCAAGTCCCCAGGGAGCTTGGGGTGGAAAAGCCATCTCTGAGTCCTGCTCCGTTCCCCAAGGGTTCTAAGGAGCTGGGAGCTGGCGTCTGAGTTTAGAGTTCATCTCTGTTCGACGGCAGAACCAGGACCTGCCTTAGGACAGTTTAGTCCACTGTTCAGCAGATCCAAGTTCCTAGATCCAACCTAGAAATGGGAAGCATGGATAGCTCAGTCAGTTAAGCATCAGACTCCTGATCTCAGCTCAGGTCTTGATCTCAGGGTCATGAGTTCAAGTCCCACACTGGGCTCCACACTGGGCATGGGGCCTACTTAAAAAAGAAATACATGGGGACACCTGAGTGGCTCAGTTGTTGGGCGACTGCCTTCGGCTCAGGTCATGATCCCGGAGACCCGGGATCGAGCCCCACATCAGGCTCCTGCCCAGCGGGAAGCTTGCTTCTCCCTCTCTCCCCTGCTTGTGTTCTCTCTCTAGCTGTGTTTCTCTCTGTCAAATAAATAAATAAAATCTTAAAAAGAAAAAAAAAGAAATAGACAGCAAGGTCAGAGGCCAGGGGAGGAAAAAGGGAAAAGGTAGGAGTCCCAGCAATCCAAGGCTTGAGGACCTTGTGGACACAATGGGGTAAGGCAGCTGTTGCCTCCATCCTCCCAGGGAAGTTAATCAGCTTAATAACAGCGAGACTGTTATCAGCAGCTCACCCTGGCTTGCTTCACGCCCGGGACTTTCTGTGTGTTGTACCCACATCCCCTAATTTGTTCTCCATGACAACTCTCCAGCGTGGGTTCTGTTAGTCCTATTTGACAGATAAAGAAACAAGGCACAGAGAGGTGGCGGATTCTTAAAGGGGTGGAGGTAGGGTACACCCACATCCACTACACCCTGCCTCGTCTCTGACACTCTCCTTAGGGCCACAGGAGGCGCCTATCCACCCTGTCCTTCCCAGGGACAGCCCAGGGGGTCCAAAGACATCAGAACAAAACTCCCCCCTCCTTTCTTTTTCTAGTTTGGAGGTTCTCGTCCTTTCTTTTAGAAAACATTTCAGTTTCTACAGGTTACCACTAAGGGATTGCAACTTGCCCCAGGAAGTCAAAGTTTTTAGAAATTAAATTATAAAAGGTGCCAGAGGTTATCTCATTCAATGTCATTTATCTCAGCAAGGTCTCAGAGATTTCCCAGAAACATCATGTTTCTGTTAAAGGATCATCAATTTCCCAAAGCAATCGCCTTTCCCAGAAGGATCACATCATATCTTTCAGAATGTTCCTCCCAGGGCTCCTTCTCGAAGAATCTAGAGGCTCCCAGGGCACAATCCCTCTTGGGAGCAAGAGTTTAGGGTCAGAGCCTAAAGCTCACTCTCTTCTTAGACTGATTCTTGAACTGCCCAGACCCCTTCTGAGACACTGTCACCTTCCTTCCTTCCTTCCTTCCTTCCTTCCTTCCTTCCTTCCTTCCTTCCTTCCGTCCTTCCTTCCTTCCAGGTTTTATTTCTTTATTTGCCAGAGAGAGAGCACAAACAGGGGGAGCTTCAGAAGGAGAAGCAGGCCCCCCACCGGCCAGGGAGCTCGATGTGGGACTTGATCCCAGGACCCCAGGATCATGACCTGAGCTGAAGGCAGACGCTTAACCAACTGAGCCACCCAGTCATAAGGACATGGTCGCATTTCTGAAGTGTCCAGCCTTGCAGCCTCCTGCCAACCACAGGGTCCATCTGAGGGTCATTCCCGGTCACTCCCACGCCACACTGAGGGACAGCTGGGGGCATCATGGACTTAATCCTGCCCTGCACAAGTGTCCAGGGAGGCTGAAAGAGGGAGCAGGAAGTCAGCGGGCTGGCCAGCCTTCCTCACCAGGCGCCTGGTTACCACTTCCGGTGAGTTGGAGTCAGGTGCTCTGTAAAGCTCCCACATCCCCCCGTGACCCTCTCTCCCGGCGGGGATACAAGGGTCAGTGGGCTTGTCACCTACAAGACTGGGAGCCCCTTGAAGGCCAGTCTGGGTTTGTATCATCTCGGTTCCCCGGTGTCGACCCGGGGCTGAGCACAAGACAAGCTGCTCCACCAAGGGAAGGAGAAAGGAGCCGGCAAGTGAAGGGTGCTCCACGAAGGACAAGGACAGCCAGTTCCGAGGGAAGTCGGAGGACTCACAGCAGCGTCCTTGGATGAGAAGCAGAAATGGAGTCTGGCTGAGGAGAAATCACCACCCCACAAGCTGTCCTCAGAGTGCTGTGACCAGTGAGAACCCCCCAGGGCCAGGGCAGCCAGGACACTGGGTCCCAAAGCCAGGACCACTTTCAGCCCCCCTCCCTTCTTCCCTGAATGTGGACCCCTAAACGCCAGTGGGAGTGGCCCCAGTGTTCATCCCCCTGACTTAAAATCTGGGAGTTCTCAGGGCATCTGGGTGGCACCATCTGTTCAGCCTCTGATTCTTTTTTTTTTTTTTCAAGATTTTATTTATTTGACAGAGAGAAATACAGCTAGAGAGGGAACATAAGCAGGAGGAGTGAGAGAGGGAGAAGCTGGCCTCCCGCCGAGCAGGGAGCCCAATGCGGGTCTCGATGATGGGATTCGATCCTGGGACTCCAGGATCATGACCTGAGCTGAAGGCAGACCCTTAACAACTGAGCCACCCAGGGTCCCCAAGCCTCTGATTCTTGACTTTGGCTCAGGTTGTGCTCTCAAGGCCATGGGATCGAGCCCCTTGTTGGGCTCTGCACTCATCAGGGAGTCTGCTGGGGGTTCTCCCTCTCCCTCTGCCTTTGCCCCTCCCCCTGCTCTCCCTCTCTCTCAAATAAATAAATAAATCTTAAAAAAAATAAAATAAAGTCTGGGAGGTCTCCACATACCCCATGACTGTGTCCCCAGCCTCAGAGAGAGCTGCGTTCGAGGGCACAGGCTGCGGGATCTGCTGGCCCACAGTTCCTTGGGCAGGCGTGTCCCTTGAGCTTCAGGTTCATCCTCTCCGAATCTGGGCCGGTATGAGGACTAAGGGAGCTAGCTAGTGGGGAGGGTGGCAGGCCTGCAAGGGGGTACCTAGCAGTGGCCCAGTGAAGGGTGGCTTTTGTGTCTGCTCTCACCCCGTCCAGAGGATGAAGTCTGGCTCCGGCTCGATCTCCTTCATGGCGTAGACGGAGGAGTTGATGAGGACCCAGGGAGAGTCACAGAGGTAGTCGCCCCAGGGGCCTGCGTTGGGCACTGGCTGGGAGCCAGCTGATGGGCACACCTGAAGGGGGTCTTCGGATACCTTGTAGTCAGGATCAAGGTGCAGGTCAGAGATGTGCCAGAACTTCCCTGCAGGGGAAAGGAGACCCTCTTTGATGCTGGTAACTCCTTTGAGCCTAGATGGGGAGGAAGCCCACCGGGGGTCCCGGCTGGGGGAGAGCAGGCTGCAAACATGAAACAGTTTCCTCAGAAGCCAGGGTTCACAGAGAAAGAGTCACAGGTCTGACTTTGCTCAGGGAGGCACTGAGAGGACCTGTGAGCTTTGACCGTCTCCATTTCCCCACCTCAGGGGACCCAGCAGTAGTGATGGTGGGGGGGCAGGATTGGGCTTCATGACCCTCAAAGAATGCTTTAGGAATTCTAAGGAGAGTGCTTATTTGAAAGCCAGGTTCAGAGGGTCATGGTGAGGCACTCAGGCTCTAGAGCCGCCTACAAGCTGCGTGACCTCGAGTGAGTTGCTTCACCTCTCTGAGCCCAGAACTAGAGCCAGATCTTCCCATGCTCCAGGGAGATACATACAAAAATTTGACCTGGGAGAAGGCTTACAACACGAATTGCACTGTAAGAGCTTGTGCATTAATACCAGCAAAAGCCTGGGGCGTACATGTGGAAATGGAGTTTGAGAGTGCTAGACAAGAAAAGGAGGAAGGCAGCTTCAGATTGGGCTCAACGTCGTGTGTGGACAGTGGTTAGTGATTCTGGTGTAGCCGGGAGCCGTCATGTTTGCTGACATGGTCCGCTGAAACCCGGTCTCAGCTTCCAGCCTAGGCTGGCTGAGATGTCGCGAACCTCTTGGCATGAGGAGCGTCTGGCTGGCTCAGTGTGAGGAGCATGCAACTCTTGATCTCAGGGTTGTGAGTTCAAGCCCCATGTTGGGTATAAAGATTACCCAAAAATAAAATCTTTAAAAAAAAAAAAAAAAACAAGTCTCAGGGCACCTGGGTGGCTCAGTTTTTAAGCGTCTGCCTCAGCTCAGGTCATGATCCCGGAGTCCCGGAATCCAGCCCCGCATTGGGCTCCCTGCTCAGTGGGAAGCCTGCTTCTCCCTCTCTCACTCCCAGTGCTTGTGTTCCTCTCTCACTGTGTCTCTCTCTCTTTGTCAAATAAATAAATAAAATCTTAAAAAAAAAAAAAAAGTCTCGTGGTGTGACGGAGAGAAAGGAATCCCAACAAAGAATCAGGCCACGTGGGATGGGTTTGTCACCCTAGCAGCAGGGGACCTTGGGTAAGAAGTTCCAATGCCGCTTAGTGAACAGATTTGGCCTCTGCCCCAAATCCTGTGTGCCTGGCTAAGACAAGGGTGAGGCCTGGGATTTCCTCACCCTCCATCACTGCTGTCACTTCCTCCTCCATTTTCTGTGCCTCTCAGTGCCAATAATCATACTCCCCAGCCCCGCCCCAGCCCAGGAGACCAGGCCCTGGCCTAGGAGCTGCGGGCTCCCCAGGGATGCTTTCAAGGGTGGGTAGCCACGGCACCATGCAAGCCACAGGACATCCGTGTGGCTTTAGGAGAGGTCCGAAGGTAACATCAGCCCCTGATCCTCTCTCCAAAACTTCTCCTCACCTCTCCTTACGTAAACCTGGTCCCAGGAAAGGATCAGAAGCTTGTTTACACTAAGGTGCAAATAACTGATTAAGTGAGTTGTGATCCCTCCCAAGGTCACTGCACGACTGTCACCACAGCCCCGGAGGGGCAGCTGACCCTTGGACGACACAGGTTAGGGGCACCGACCCCCACATAATCAAAACTTTGTGCATGACTTATGACTCCCCCAAAACCTAACTACTAATAGCCTACTTTTGACCAGAAGCCTTTACTCATAACATAAACTGTCAACACATATGTTGTATGTCATATGTATTATGTGCTGTATTTGTACAATAAAGTAAGCTAGAGAAAAAATGTTATTAAGAAAAATCCTAAGGGGGCGGCTGGGTGGCTCAGCTGATTAAGCATCTGCCTTCGGCTCAGGTCATGATCCCGAGGGTCCTGGGATCCAGTCCTGGGTCAGGCTCCCTGCTCAGCAGCGAGTCTGCTTCTCTCTCTCCCTCTGCCTGCCACTTCTCCTGCTTGTGCTCTCTCTCTGACCAATAAAATCTTTTAAAAAGAGAGAGAGAGAGAATATGAATAAATTTGTTATCAATTATGGTCAGTAGTTGAGAGCACAAACCTGGGTTGGAATACCAGCTCCACTGCCCACTAGCTGTGGGAACATGAGTAATTCTGTGCCTCAGTTTACTCAGATGTAAAAGGAGGGCAACAGTGTCTCCTACCTCTTAGGGTTGATGGGAGGGTTAATTGAGATAACAGGAGGTAATACCAGGGCAGCATTGCAAAACAGCAGGTACGCTGATTTTGATCCCTGGGGGTTCCTACAAGTCCTCCCTTTCACCGTGGGAGGGAGAAGGATGGGGGTGAGTGGCTGCAACCTTCCCCTGTCGCCCCAACGTCCCCTCAGCTGCTGTCCTCTGCAGATAAAGTGCAGAGGGCTAGGACTTGAGAACAATGTGAAGACAGATCCTGTCTCCTCCTGGACGACCCTCTTTGAGCAGAGGGCTGGTGGGCACAGTCCACCCTCCAGTTTAAATGTTGAGGGCTAACCCATGCCACAGGGATAGTCCCCTCTGCTGCTAGAAGCTGGAGGATAACCCGGAGCAACACAGGGCAGAGTGGGGGGAGCAAAGGGAGCCCCAAGAGGGCTGCCCAGCCCACGCTCTGGGCTGAGAAAGGTGAAGTCCAAAGGCACAGTCCTAGGCAGAGCAGGTCCAACTGCTCTCTGCCTGGGGGTCTCAACCTTCTCCGGCACTTCAGGAAAGATTCAGAGTCCCAGAAATTTACAGGTGCTGTGGAATTCTTCTCAAATCTACTTTTGTTTTTATCAAGATTAAATCAGAAAAGGAGACAAACCATAAGAGACTCTTAATCATAGGAAACCAACTGAGGGGCCTGGAGGGGGGGGGTGAGGGATGGGGGAGCTGGGGGATGGGCATGAAGGACGGCACGTGATGTCAGGGCACCACATGTTACACGCACCTGATGAATCACTGACCTCTCCTTCTGAAACTAATACTACACTCTGTGTTAATTAATTGAATTTAAATTGAAAAGAAGAAAATGAATAAAATGTAATTTCTTTTTAAAGTATAGATGTATACATTCCGGGGGCGCCTGTGTGGCTGTCATTAAGCGTCTGCCTTTGGCTCAGGTCATGATCCCAGGGTCCTGGGATCAAGCCCCCCACCCCACCCCTGCATCCCGCTCCCTGCTCAGCAGGAAGTCTGCTTCTCCATTTCCCCCACTCTCCCTGCTTGTACTCCCTCTTGCACTGTCCCTCTCTGTGTCAAATAAATAAATAAAATCTTAAAAAAAAAAAAAGATGTATGCATCCCAGAAAGTTTGAAGAAAAGAGAAAAAAAGAATGGTGTCTATAGACCCACCATCCCAAGAGGACCCTTCGAAGGACATACTGGGTAAGGCAGCTGAAACAGTCTTGGTTCTGCCGCTTCCTAGCTGTGGGGCCCTGGGCAGGTGTTGTGCTTCCTTTGACTCTCACTTGCCTCATCTGCAAAATGGGTATCATGGGAATAGTACCTGCTTTACAGGGACTATAAAAACCAAATGAAGTTTTTCTTTTTTCATTTTTCAAGTGGGTCTGGCCCATCATAAGTCTCAAAAAATAAATGTTCACTCTTCTTGGCTCTTTCCTTTGTTTGTTCCAGCGTTCCTTTGTTTGTTTTGACAGTATTATTTTATTTTATTTTATTTTATTATTTTATTTTATTTTTAAAGATTTTTATTTATTAGAGAGAGACACAGCAAGAGGGGGAACACAAGCAGCGGAAGTGGGAGGGAGAGAGGCAGGCTCCCCACCGAGTAGGGACCCTGGGATCATGGCCTGAGACGAAGGCAGACGTCCAACGACTGAGCCACCCACGCACCCTGACAGTGTTGTTTTATAAACAGTGTGAAGTTGTGCAGCTTGAGTACATGCTTCAGACACTTACTACATGTCTAACTTGTTGTGGTGTTTTACTTCTCAGCGAACCTCGATAACCTCTACTTGGCAAGGCTGTCATGAGGGTAGGATGCAAAATCTTCAGCAGTGCCTGGCACAAAATAAGTACTTAGTAACTGTCACCATTGTTCCTGGTTTTGCTGTATCGCCTTGAAACTTTCCGTAATCCACTGAGCTCTTCCATTATTGCTGTCAGCATTTCCCATTACCATAAATAATGCTGCAATGAACATCATTATTTGTGGGGGGAGGGATTCTTTTTAACCACTAGAACTCTGAGCAGGGGGTGCCCACTGGCATTTGGATTTCCAAGAAAGCATATTAAAAAGTGAAAGAGGGAGAGAGTGGGATCCCGATCCTTTCAACCATTCCCGCCCTCCTGCCAGACTGGCAGGGCCTGGAGGCCCCCACAGGGACCAAATCTGCCTCCTGGGTGGAAGGAGGATGGTCACTCAGCCTTCTCCCAGGCAGGTCGCCATCACAAGGAATGAGACACTCTCGGTCTCATCCCAATGATATTTCCAAATTTGGGTCACGGTATTTGGAGCCCAGTCCCCCTCCAGCATTTTGCTCTGGTCTCGGGCCCCCAGGCACTGGTGCTCCTCCTCGCTGACCTCTGAGATGCACGGCTGCACCAGCAGAGTGCTTGGCCAGGGCTCCCAGCTGCTCCTGGGTAGCGTCCAAGGGCGTGCACTGACTATGGGAGCATCAAGAGGCCACCGACCTTTCTGAGCCCCACAGAACAAGCAACTAGCAGGACCCTGAACCTGTCCCTCCCTCTTTCAGCCTCATTCCTGCAGCTACAGAAAGGGTGTTGGGTCCCCTGTGAGGTCCGATCCTAGGACTCCAGGAAAAGACAACCTAGGATTGTATGGAGAACCAGAGGTCCAACCTGCCCGCTGACTCTTCTTCCACCTCAGGGAACTCTTAACGGGCATCTTCAGCTGGACACATCTCTAATCAAACCACTATCCCCTCCTCCTGCACCTCAGCCACTGACAACTCTCTCCTCCCAGCTGGAGGCAAAGATCTGGGAGTCGCCCTGGAGTCCTCCCGTTACTCCCACATCTGCCAGCAAGTCTCGCCCGGAATCAGACCACCTCCAGCCCACCCTGCTCCCAGCATCCTGGCAAGCCTCCATCTCCTCTCACTGAAAGATGACAACAGCCTCCCCATGGGTCTGACTACTTCTCCTTTACAGGTGACCAATCACCTTTGTGTGCCCAGGGCTTAGAGAGTGCCCAGGTCACTGAACTTCAAGTGGTAACCTTAGGCAAGTCTTGGGCACACTAAGACAAGTTGGTCACCCTGCCTCTAACCCACTATGGTCTCTTTCCAATGCACAGCCCAGGGGGCCTTGTAAAACTTACATGAGTCAGATCACCCCAGAGCTCTGCCTAAAGTCTTCTAATGATGTCCCATTCCACCTGAGTCCTTACACCAGCTACATGTTTATAAGCAAGCTGGCACCAGGCCCCCAGCCCCTCCCCCATGGCCCCCAACTTCATCTCTCTCATTCACCTCGCCTACTCTGCTCCAGCCACTCTGGCCCCAGGCTCATCTTCACATGCATTCCATGAGCGTCAGGAGCAGGGCCTGTACGCTTTCCGTGTTCTTTTACTGGAATGTTCCCCTGGATGTCCATACAGCTCCCTCCCTCACTGCCTGAGGTCTCTACTCAAATGTCACTCCCTGGCTACACTATAAGCACCCCCTCCGGTCCCACCCCTTTTTTCTGCTTTATTATTCTCCATTACACTTATTACTCCTGGAATATCATGCATTTTTTTGCTCAAATGTCTTTTGCTTCTCTCTACTTGAAGAAATGATTCCCTAGGACTGGGGCTTTGTTTCCTTTCTTTTCTGCCCAATTCCTGATTCCTAGAATAGTGCTGTGATGTGCAGAAGGCCCTTAACCCATGTTTGTTGAGTGAAGTCATGAATCTGCCTGCCACCTTCTCCCTTCTGCCTCTACAAAATGGCCAGCTCTTACATACCCGCTTCACAAAGCCGGTGTCCCTCCCCTGGCCAGCTCTGACCTCCACTTAAGATCTTCAGGCTCAGAGAGCACCCTCACCAGTCACTCACTCTCTGACCCAGGGCCTCCCTGCCCTAGCTTCCCGCCTTGCTGTTTTCAGCCTTTGCAGCTCCCTGCGGGCCACTCCCGGGAGCCACGGATCCCGGGTTCCTAGTACAAAACCAAGGCATTCGCAAAGCCTACCTGGTTCAGCTCTGGTGACTCCCCAGGGGGCCAGAAAAAGGAGCAGTTTGAGCAACCACATCTTTGGGGCTCACTTCCTGACAGCTCCGGGCTTCTCCAGATTTCCTACCTGGGTGCTCATAGCCATGGGCTTGAGCAGAAGTTTCCGGCCTATTTCCCTGTGTGCCCAGTGATCCAAGGCACTGCCTCCTCTGGCTTTTCTTCCTTTGCCTAGCAGGGCGTGAGCTGGGCTGGCCCAAGGAGAAGCAGCAGCCAGGCCTTTGAACTCTGAGATAGAAAGCAGACTCATCCTGCCTGTCCCGCCGAGCACGTCCGTCCAGCCTGCAGCTGGATTCTCCAGGAACCTTGCCCAGTCCCGGTCACTGAGCAGCGAATATCATCTACTTTCCTGGAGCTTTTACAGTGCTTGCCCCCGCAGAGCAAACAGGCCTGGATGATGGCCATGGCCTCTATCATCAAGGGGACTTAGCGCCAGCTGAGCTCCAGATGCTCCCCCACAAGCGAACAAGACCGGGGCACACATGTATTTATGCCAGGAACCATGCCCCCAGGAGACGAAGGGGACCCACGGTGGCCCTGCCTTCAAGAGGGATGGGGAAACCAAGGAACTGCGGTTTGGCCTGTTAGGAGGCTTGAGGAGCCCAGAAGCGGAATCTAACCCTTGAGGAAAGGGAGGTGATGAGCCTGATCGCTTCTTTTTGTTATTGAAATTGAAGTAGAAAGAACAGACCAGAACCTTCCACACCCACATCCTCCAGTTACAGTGACTGGGAACTTAACTGCCCGTCTACTTCATTTGTTCGCCCACACCAAGCATCCTGGATTATTATAAGGCAAATTCCAAAGATCATATTGTTTTGCCCATGAACACTCCAGAAGATAAGGATTCTTTTTTCCCTAACAGAATTATAAAATAGTCGTACTATCACTGGGTAGATACTTGGTCAACGTTTAATTGTTTAATTTTTTAATGTTTAAAGTCCCGATTGTCTCATGACATTTTTTTACGGTTGATTCATTCAAATCAGGATCCAAACCAGATCTGAAGCAGGCAGGCTGAGTCTGAGAACCCAGGCAATGGTCCCCACCAGACCAGCCAAAAGGGTCTTTAGCTTCACACAGGATCGAAATCAAATGCGAGCCAGAGAAAGTAAAAAGAGTTTATTGAATCATGAAGTGACAGATGGAGAAGAGCAGACAGTGTCTGGGAGACTCAGAAAAGAATGGAGGCTGAGTCTCGTCATTGCTTGGGTGTAGGGCTGCTTATTAGAAAACAGCCTAGTGCCCAGGTGGCTCAGAGGGTTGAGCCTCTGCCTTTGGCGCAGGTCATGATCTCAGGGTCCTGGGATCAAGTCCTACACTGGGCTCTCTGCTCACTGGGGAGCCTGCTTCCCCCTCTTCCTCTGCCTATTTGTGATATCTCTTTTTTTCAGATAAATAAATAAAATCTTTTTTAAAAAGGGGGGGTCTAGGGTACATGTTCCTCCAAGAATCCAGGGTAGGGTCATGAGCAAGTGTGAGATGAACAAAAATAATGTGATTCCAGAAAATACCGAAGGTAGGGGACAATGAGACCAGCGTCAGCTAAGGTTTGTTTGAGGCTAATGTTCTGGAACAGGTTTGGGATCTGGCTGTTCTTTATTTTTCTGAAGATTTTGTTTGTTCGTTTATTTATTTATTTATTTATTTATTTATTTATTTATTTATTTATTTATTCTCTAGAGAGGGAACACAAGCAGGGGGAGTGAGAGAGGGAGAAGCAAGCTTCCCGCCCAGCAGGGAGCCCGATGTGGGGCTCGACCCTGGAATTCCGGGATCATGACCTGAGCTGAAGGCAGACACCTTAACGACTGAACCACTCAGGTCCCCCTGGGATCTGGCTCTTCATTTTTTTTTTTTTTTAAGATTTTATTTATTTGTTTGACAGAGAAAGAGATCACAAGTAGGCAGAGAGGCAGGCAGAGAGAGAGGAGCAAGCAGGCTCCCTGCCAAGCAGAGAGCCCGACATGGACCTCGGTCCCAGAACCCCAAAATCATGACCCGAGCCGAAGGCAGAGGCTTTAACCCACTGAGCCATTCAGGTGCCCGGATCTGGCTCTTCTTAGGTGTTATTAGGTGTTTGGGGCCTAGGGCAAAACTGAGAGAATGATTAAGTTTCTTGCTTCCCCTTTGAAGTGGGAACATAGCTTCCTTGTCTTATTCAGAGGAAATTTATGGAATATGAGTAAATGGGGCCTAAAAGAAAAATAGCAGAGACAGGGTCTTTCTACAACAGAGTCCCCCATGGAAGGCCTGGGGGTTCAGTTGGTTGAACATCTGACTCTTGACTTCAGCTCAGGTTAGGATCTCGGGGTCATGGGATCGAGCCCTGTGTCAGGCTCAGCTCAGAGTCTACTTGAGGATTCTCTCCCTCCCTCTCCCCTTGCCCCCTCATCCCACTCATACTTTCTCTCTCTAAATAAATAAATATAAAAAAAAAAAACCCACAGGCCCAAAATGGAGACAAGTCATCACACTGGGACTTAATCCCCAACCTAACTGCAGTTTTAACCTCCCCAGAAACATAGTCTTAAGCGGTCAGTCAGGAATTTTCTGGTTAGCACCAATGAGGTCACCTGTCACATGGGCCCTCTCTATCCCTCCCCACAAAGAGGAATAAGGTAATTTGCGTAATCAGACTTCCTGCTCTTCCTGCTAAGGGAAAATGACCTTGCCTGAAATAATTCTTTCTTTTCTTTGGCTAATAACTTCCTTGCCCTACCCTCCTTCCTATAAAAACCTTCCATATTGCACACCTCCTCTGAGCTCTTTGGTCGATGGGATGCTGCCAAATTCATGAGTCACTTAATGAAGCCAATCAGTCCTTCAAATGTACTTGGTTGAAAATTTTAATAGGGGCCTCAAACAACTGAAGAGTAAAGTCTAGCCTATATTCAGGGCCCAGGGTCACTCCAAGGGGGAGGAGGGCATCATAATAACCACCAAGAGCGAAATTTCTGTCAGGGCAGAAGTTGGCTCAGAGCCCTGCTGCTGTTGACCTAACCAAAATAAGGCAGTGTAACTTCTGGCACCTGAGCCTATGGCCTGATTCAAAACCACTAAGCAGTATCTAGGCCACATGGAGGCATGCTTGGAAGGTAACCCATGGGGCTGGTGGGGAAGGAGGGCAGGCAAGGGGTTAGGGTAGGCAGCTCCCCTGGCCTGAGCAGGGAGCTGGTAATGACTAGGCTTGAGACTGGAACAGCAGTGAGAGCTCTGAGGGGGCCTAGGAGTTCCTTCTAAACCCATCTCAGGGGCTGCTGGAGTTCCACTCCGCTTTTTGCTGGAGGCAGAGGTTTCTTTTATTTTTAGTTATGTATTTGTTTATTTATTTTAAAGATTCTTATTATTTTGAGAGAGAGAGTATGCATGCGCAAGCATGAGTAGGGGAGGGGCAGAGAGAGAGGGAGAAGCAGGCTCCCCACTGAGGCAGGGAGCCCCACGAAGAACTCCATCCCAGGACCTCAAGAGCATGACCTGAGCCCAAGTCAGATGCTTAACTGACTGAGCCACCTAGGTGCCCCAAGAGAGATTTCATTTTGGCGAATGTCCCCAGAAGGCCCTCATTACTGTCACCCCTGCTGCCCCATGTGGTGTCTGTAAGTAGAAAGGGGCACCCCCTCCAGGCCTTCGCAGGAATTACAAAAAGGTGCCTCTCCCAGCCAGACACAGCCAGGGCTGGGGGGTGGGGGGGGGGGTGGGCAGGGATTTCATTGCCCCCTCACCCCCTGGTTGACCCGGGTTTCCTGGAAGAGGTAAGTGAGGCAAAGAAATCTGAAGGATTTTGCCTTCTTAAGTACAAAACAGCTACTTTTCTTCATATTGTTAAATGGTCACCAGATACCCAAAATGGCGGTGGTGAGGTTAACTAGGACATCTGACCCTAGGTGAGCCCAACAATATAAACACTTCCCAGAACTCGGAGCTGGAAAGCACCCAACTTGCCCTGGCCCATTACAAAGCTGTAATAAATCACCCCCCTGCACTATCATGCATAATCAGCTACTCCTGCTTCTGTAAAAGATAAGCTTACTGCTGTCGCTTTGCTAGTGAATGGAGACATGCCCACTAGGGTATGTTCTGTTCCTTTGGAGACATACCCACCAGGATTTGTTTCGTTTCTTTGGAGACATGCCCTTCAAGATACGTTTTGTTTCTTAAAAAAACCAGACCGCCCTAGGGTCACACACACACACACACACACACACACACACACACACACACACACCTCCCACCGCAGGGACCAGACCTTAGCGAGTGGTGAGTGGTCGCAGGCCAGCTATAATAAACCTCTCATTGTTTAACCCTTAATGGTGTCGTCGGTGATTCACTGAGTGAGCCCTATAACAATATTGGCCAAAGTGGGGTTTTTTTGTTTTTATTTTTGTTTTTATTCTTAGCAACTGTGATCTCCAGAAAATCCCTATCGCTCTTTGAGAAGAGCTACTGTGTGGAAGCTCACCTCAGCAGTGCCTCTAAGGCAAACAGCAAAATCCCTTGGGGTGTGGGGAAGCCCTCAGGTGACTGATGCCCTTTGTCCAGGCCTCAGAGCCTCCGGGAAGCCAGGCTGTACCTGTGGTTGTCTTGGGGTTCAAATCCACAGAATGCAAGAGGGTCAAGAGTAAGGCCATGATAACAGATACATGAAAAGTGCTCAACATCACTCAGCATCAGGAAAATACAAATCAAAACCACAATGAGATACCACCTCACACAAATCAGAAGGGCTAAAATTAACAACTCAGAAAATGACAGATGTTGGCAAGGCTGTGGAGAAAGGGGAACCCTCTTACACTGTTGGGGGGAATGCAAGCTGGTGCAGCCACTCTGGAAAACAGTGTGAAGGTTCCTCAAAAAGTTGAAAATAGAGCTACTCTATGACCCAGCAATTGCACTATTAAGTATTTATCCAAAGGACACAATCACAGTGATTTGAGGGGGCACTTGTAGTGTTATAGCAGGAATAGCCACAGTAGACAAACTATGGAAAGAGCCCAGATGTCCACCAGCAGATGAATGGATAAAAAAGAAGTGGTAGTATATACAATGGACTATTACTCGGCCATCAAAAAGAATGAAATCTTGCCATTTGCAATGACATACATGGAACTAGAAGGTATTATGCCAAGTGAAATAAGTCATATACAACTGATGAATCACCGACCCCTACCTCTGAAACTAATAATACATTATATGTTAATTAATTGAATGTAAATAAAAATATATATTATTTTAAAATAAAATCAAAATTAACCATCTTTATTCATTAAATCAAGAATGCATTTCTAGGGGCACCTGGGTGGCTCAGTTGGTTGAGCGACTGCCTTCAGCTCAGGTCATGATCCCGGAGACCCGGGATCGAGTCCCACATCAGGCTCCCTGCTCAGCAGGAAGCCTGCTTCTCCCTCTCTCACTCCCCCTGCTTGTGTTCCCTCTCTGGCTGTGTTTCTCTCTGTCAAATAAATAAATAAAATCTTAAAAAAAAAAAGAATGCATTTTTAGAATTAGGAATTACTATGAATATTTCTCTAAGGTAATAAAATGATATTTCTTTTAAAATTAAAAAAAAAAAGTGAGCCATGATAGAACCCATGAATGTTGACTGTCCAGTTACTCTAGAGCAAATACATTTGTTCATCTACTATTTGAGTGCTAAGCACTGGTGATACAACAATAGACAAAAATAGTTTACAGTTTGGGGTGCCTGGGTGGCTCAATTGGTTAAGAAGTTGCCTTTGGCTTACATCATGATCCTAGGGTCCTGCGATCGAGCCCCACATCAGGCTTCCTGCTCAGCAGGGAGTCTGCTCATCTCTTTCTCTCTGTCCCTTCCCTCTCAGCCCTGTGTTCTCTCTCAAATAAATAAATAAAAATCTTTTTAAAAAATAGTTTACAGTTTACTGAGCAAAATGGGCTTTAGAAAAATTTATACAGATTTCCATGAAATTATAACTCTGATGGTGTCCAGGTTCAATGCCATTCTAAAGGACCTCAAACTGTTTCCTATAGGTCATGGGGAATCACTGAAGGTTTTGGAGCAAAGATATGAAAAGATCATAGAATAACTCCTTCCGTTTTCCCTTTGCAGTAGCAGTGCCTGACCCAAAAGAATGAATGTCTCATAATGCAACCTGAGATGCTTCCAATTATGCCATATAATTTGTGTCTGCTCTAAACTGAGCTTTTTGTGATGGTCAGTTCTTAAAGATCCCAGAGAAAAAATCTGAGGTTGGCTACACCTGACAAACTCAGCATGGTCAAATCTGCACTGAAGAGGCTTGCTTCTGCTCCTGAATTCCTGATCTGTTTCTCCTTGTCACCTAGATTCAAAACTAGAGTCAGCTCAAGGTTAGCATAGCTCTTGGCCATCAATAGGCATTAAATAAATACGTGATGAATAGATGAATGGTGAGATAATTAAGACTGAATGAAGAACAAATTAATAAATGGCAGGCCTCTTAACCCTTTTCCTTTCTTATGGCTTCTGCCTTGATTCTGCCTCTCTTTCTCACTCCCTGCCCTGGTGTAGGCCTACAGCATTGCTATCTTGGTTGTTTTTCCAGCCTCCTAACATGACCCTGCCTCCAGTCTTGGCCTCCCCTAGCCTGTCCTTGCTTCCTCACTCTGCCAGTGAGATCATCTCAAAACCTAGACGTGATCATGCAAGTCCTCTGCTCCAAAACCTTCAGTGGCTCCCCAAGGCCAATGCAGAAAGTCAGATTCTTAGCAGGACATCCACATGGAGCACTGTTGACCCCTTTGTAGGTGCCTCTCTTACTGTCTGTCTTCTTGGGCACACTTCCGCGTCCTGAGGCACACTTCAGAGTTGCAAATATTTTTGAGAAGTGAATAGAAGCGCCTTTTACTTCTCTTGGTCCCAAAGTGTTGAATATTTGAGGATGAAGCGGTAAGTACTGACTAGGCTGGGGGGATGGGCATAAAGGAGACACAGAAGGACAAAGTGTCATGGTTAAGAGTTAGGTTCCAGAGTCCCGTAGGGCTGGGTTCAATCCTGGCTCCTCTCTTTACTAGCTCTGTGACCTCAGGCTGATGGCTCAGTCCCACCTGAAATGGGCAGGCACAGTTGTGCACCACTAAAAGGTTACAAGAGCAAGGAGGAATTCATCTACAGGCCAGCCAGGCAGGCTGGGCAAGGGGCAGCCAGAGACCCCTGGCCAGACACCTCTGCAAGGATGATTAACCATTTGGGTTTAACTGGGGCTAGAAAGGGTCCCGGGACAAGGTACTTTTGGCTTTAGAACTGGGGAAGTCCTGGGAAAACTGGGACTAGTGGTCGTGCTGTAACTTTGGCCCTTGCCAGCCTCGTGTATTCAATCCAGGGTGCCATACCAGCATAATTTTGAACATGTGCCTGTGGTATGGAAAAGGTTGGGAGGCTCGGTTTCCTTGTTTGTATAATGAACATGCCAAGAGTGCTTACCACATTTGGTTGCTGTGAAGATTAGCTGAATCAAGCAGGACTTTTTGATCCTGCTCTTTTGACCCAGAGGCACACCCAGATTCTATATCTCTGCCGATCTGATGCTCCTCACCCCAAGATTACAACAAACAAACTATCCACAAATTATCTACCAGTGTAACAAATATAAGGTACAGTAGCTCTCCATGTTAAATTGGAAAAATAAATGTAAACTCTTAATCTTAAAAAATAACCATTGTCAGCATGCATGGGTGGCTCAGTCAGTCAAGCGTCAGCCTTCAGCTCAGGTAATAATCCCTGGGTACTGGAATCGAGCCCTGCATCGGGCTCCCTGCTCAGCGGGGAGCCTGCTTCTCCCTCTCCCTTTGCCCTTCCCCAGCACTCATGCTTTTTCTCTCTCTCAGATGTATAAATAAAATATTTTAAAAAGATAACTATTGTCATTGCTCAGTGATTACCAGGAGGACTCCAAGAAGAGCACCCCCCCGTCCCACAGACCATGCTCAAAAGTCTCATGGGTGCTATTCTTCATCCAGAGGAGGGGCACTGCATCCATAGCTTGGAGAAAGAAAAAAAAAAATCAGCCTGCATAGCACTGGAACATGCCGTCTTGTTGCCAGAAAGCCAGAAGGCTATAAATAACATTAGCAGCCTGACAGGCCAAAGGGACTGACCTTTCTGTGGGCTAGATGCAACAACTGTGGCACCCTAACAACATGATGATTATTTATTACTGTTGCTGACAAAGTTACTGGAAAAGTTGAATGTGTGAAAGCCCATGAGTTCATGATGACAACCCAAATAGGAAAGTTCCAAATAGAAAAAGAGCACAAAAACTGGTTGAAACTCATAAGATACGTATGTAATTATAAGATATGTTTAACTTTTTTTTCCTCTTTTCAGTAAGCTTGACACCCAACACAGGGCATAAACTCAAAACCCTGAGATCAAGGGCCACATGTTCAACTGGCTGAGCCAGCCAGGCACCTCATAACTTTTTAATCTTAATAAATAATGTTGGGGCACCTGGGTGGCTCAGTTGTTTGGGCGACTGCCTTCGGCTCAGGTCATGATCCTGAAGACCCGGGATCGAGCCCCACATCAGGCTCCCTGCTCAGCGGGAAGCCTGCTTCTCCCTCTTTCGCTCCCCCTGCTTGTGTTCCCTCTCTGGCTGTGTTTCTCTCTGTCAAATAAATAAAAACATTTTTTTAAGATTTTATTTATTTATTTGACAGAGAGAGAGATTACAAGTAGGCAGAGAGGCAGGCAGAGAGAGAGAGGAGGAAGCAGGCTCTCTGCTGAACTGAGAGCCCGATGTGGGCCTTGATCCCAAGACCCTGAGATCATGACCTGAGCTGAAGGCAGAGGCTTTAACCCACTGAGCCACCCAGGTGCCCCAAATAAATAAAATCTTAAAAAAAAATAAGTAATGTTAATCCATACGGGTACTTTACTTCTTTTATTAACAGATGTCTATTTATGAACTAGACATATATCCTTGTTCCCACCTGGGTAAGGGAAGCAACTCACAGGCCTGTGAGGAGTCAGATTATTTGGACAAAGGAACCATAGGCAAAATGACTAAGTTGGTGAGGACAAAAAGAACCAATTATCCAACCATCCCCAAGTCCTACTAACTCCCCAGATTCAACTCATTCCTCATCTAGGAAGTGAAACCTTCAAGTGGCCCTATGAATATAACAAAATAATGTATTGATACGAATATATGAATTTTCAAAAATCTGAAAGTCCCCATCAGTGTTATCAAACAGGACAATGAGTTATGTAATGGTGACCAAGTGAAACCAAAAGCCGATGATTTTGAGGAAAGACACAAGCACTCAGACCTCTGTGGAAGTGTAAATTCCAAAGTCTTAGAGATGTAACAAAAAGCAGCCTTGTGTGGCCTGTTCACAGTCCCCTTGGACCTCACAAGCAAGTCCTGAGTCCTGAGCAGAACTGACTAATAAAGGAGCCGGATCCAGTAACTTCCACTGGACTAAGATGACATTTTTTTTTCAGTGTGATGGCAGTTTTGAAAGCCCAGAGAGGAATAAAAAAGGTCTTACAGAAACCCTAGGAGGATGATAAAATAGCTAAAGCAGTGATCCAAGGAAGCAGAGGCCAGGAGGACCCAGATTTTGTGGGACTTAAACCTTATACAATTTGTACGGCCCAGAGTATTTGGCTGGTTCAGTCGGAAGAGCATGACTTGATCTCAGGTCTTGAGTCTCAGCCCCATGTTGGGCATGGACGTTACTTAAAAAAAAAAAAAAAAAGTTAATTTTAAAAAATAAATAAAATACAATTTCTGTGTCCCTATGTAAGAAGAATGCTAAGTAAGGTATGAAAGCAAGCATGTATCTAGACACAAAGAAAAGGCCCTGGAAGAGGGTGAACAGGTAAAGAGTCCTAAAGCTTAAACATTTGCTTCACAATAAAACATCATTTTTGTATGTTTTGTCTGTTCTTTAAGATATTTGAAGGGGGCTGGTGGCTCAGTCGGTTAAGCATCTGCCTTTGGCTCGGGTCATGATCCCAAGGTCCTGGGACCCAGTCCCACATCCATCAGGCTCCCTGCTCAGTGGGGAGTCTGCTTCTCCCTCTCCCTGTGCTCCTCCCCCTGCTCAGTTATCCCACTCTCTCCCAAATAAATAAATAAATAAATCGTAAAAAGAAAAAAAGATACTTGAAGTAGTCATAAGAATCAGCCATACCAAAACTTTAATTGCAGTTTAAAATTGTAAGGACATTTAATTAAGTTTGTGAACCATGTTTAAATACTCCAAAGATTGATTTCAAGTTTTATTAGCTGTAAGACTTGAACAGATTGAGCATGAAATAGTTGTGGGTGTTCTGCCTCATATAAAAGCCTCTTGGATATTGAAATAATCTGATAGAGGGCGCCGGGCTGGCTCAATCAGGAGAGCATACAATTCCTGATCTCAGCATTGTGGGTTTGAGCCCCATCTTGGAGTTGCGATAGCTTAGAAATAAAATCTTTAAAAAAATAATTCTATCAGTGTTATCCAATTCAAATTAATTCTTACTGCTAGAAATCAGTACAATATAAAACTGAAAAATGGTTATTCTATGCAGTAAAATTGTCTTAGAGCAAAAACAACAACAAAAAGAAAGAAAGAAAGAAAGAGAATCACATGTTGTGTGTAATGTTGAAAACTTCAAAAAAATCCCCTGAATCAAACTGTACTTGATGGAAATAATGAGCATCCATAAAACTAAAGTAGCAGATGTGAAAAACTAGTAACATTTGGTATGGATCAAATTTGAATGGTGAATTAAACACCCCTTATAAAATTTGTCCTAGGAAAGAACTAACTCAAACAAAAATGATTTTAGTAAAATTAAAAATGGAAAAAATTAGAAATGGGTAGATCTCACTGTAGAGAAAAATTGAACAGGAAATGTCTAAATGAAAATTCATCAATGTTGGGACGGTTCTGATTAAAATATGTGCACTAATAAAGTGGAAGCAAAATGACACTGGAGGTTGAAATGGAAAGTCAAAACCATCAGGAGAGATGCCTGGTTGGCTCAGTTGGAAAAGCATGTGACTCTTGATCTCAAGGTCATGAGTTTGAGCCCCACATGGGGTGTAGAGATTACCTAAATAAATAAATTTTTTTAAAAATGAGGAGATAATGTATATTAAGGATTTAGCAGAGGTAATACATGTACCTGCATGTGGTATGTGGTTGGCATCAGGGAAAATACAAATCAAAACCACAATGAGATACTACCTCAGACCAGTCAGAACGGCTAAAATTAACAACTTGGGAAATGACAGAAGTTGGCGAGGATACAGGGAAAGGAAAACCTTCTTATACTGTTGGTGGAAATGCAAACTGGTGCAGTCACTCTGGAAAACAGTACAAAGATTCCTCAAAAAAGTTGAAAATAGAGCTACCCTATGACCCAGCAATTGCACCATTACGTATTTATCCAAAGGATACAATCATAGTGATTTGAGGGGCACTTGCACCCCAGTGTTTATAACAGGAATGTCCATAGTAGCTGAACTATGGAAAGAGCCCAAATGTCCACCAACAGATGAATGGATAAAAAAGAAGTGGTATTATATGAAATGAACTATTATTACTCAGCCATCAAAAAGAATGAAAACTTGCGATTTGCAATGATGTGGATGGAACGAAAAGGTATTATGCTGTGTGAAATAAGTCAGTCAGAGAAAGACAAATATCATATGATTTCATTCATGTGGAATTTGAGAAACATAACAGATGAACATAGAGGAAGAGAAGGAAAAATAAAATAAGACAAAAACAGAGAGGGAGAAAAATCACAAAACACTCTCTCTCTTTTTTAAAAGATTTTTAAAAATTTATTTGACAGAAACACAGCTAGAGAGGGAACACAAGCATGAGGAGTGAGAGAGGGAGAAGCAGGCTTCCCACCGAGCAGGGAGCCCAATGTGGGACTCGAACCCAGGACTCCGGGATCATGACCCAAGTCAAAGGCAGACACTGAGCCACCCAGTCGCCCCAAAGACTCTTAACTATGGGAAACAGATGAGGGTTGCTGGAGGGGAGATGGGTGGAAGAAATGGGATCACTGGGTGATGCGCATTAAGGAGGGCACTTGATGGGATGAGCACTGGGTGCTGTATGCAATTGATGAATCACTAGATTCTACTTCTGAATCTAATAATATACCATGTTAATTAAATTTAATTTAAATAAAAAATTTTTAAATAAGTAAAAGCTAATTACCCCCCCCCAAAATAAATAAACACCAGCGTGGGGCTTTTTTTTTAACTTGTGGTCAAAAAATAATAGAATATTTACCATTTTTTAAAGATTTTATTTATTTATTCGACAGAGAGAGATATCACAAGTAAGCAAAGAGGGAGGCAGAGAAAGAGGGGGAAGCAGGCTCCCTGCTGAGCAGAGAGCCTAATGTGGGACTCGATCCCAGGAGCCTGAGACCATGACCTGAGCCTAAGGCAGAGGCTCAACCCTCAGACCTACCCAGGCACCCCTAGAATATTTACCATTTTAACCATTTTTTAAATTTTTTAAAGATTTTTTAATTTATTTGACAGAGAGAAACACAGCCAGAGAGGGAACACAAACAGGGGGAGTGAGAGAGGGAGAAGCAGGCTTCCCACTGAGCAGGGAGCCCGATGTGGGACTCGATCCCCGGTCTCCGGGATCATGACCTGAGCCCACGGTAGTCGCTTAACCAACTGAGCCACCCAGGCGCCCCAACCATTTTTAAATGTACAGCTCAGTGGCATTAACAACGTTCACCCTGTGGTACAACCCTTACCACTACCTACCTGCAGAACTTTAAATTTAAAAAAGAGAGAATTTGGGCACCTGGGTGACTCAGAGGGTTAAGCATCTGCCTTCAGCTCAGGTCAAGATCTCGGGGTCCAGGGATCGAGTCCCACATCAGGCTCTTGGCTCGGTGGGGAGCCTGCTTCCCCCTCTTTCTCTGCCTGCCTCTGTCTATTTGTGATATCTCTGTCAAATAAATAAATAAAATCTTTTAAATAAAGAGAGAGAGTTTAAGCCCTGGGCTATGGAAAAAGAAAACAAAACACACACACACACACACACACACACACACACACACACACACACAAGGCAAGTGCCTGTTATTTTAGTGCTGATTGAGAACTCTGCTCAATATACTAAATCATCAAGCTCTTGAAAAGACATGGAAAAAAATCTTATTTTGAGAAAAACCTGAAATCATGGTGCCTTTCTCTTTTTCTTACATTTTGCCAAATAAACTAAGTGTGTGATCTGTCAATGAAACAAAGTCTGTTATTGCACTAGAGAATTGTATATGACGTGTGAAATATCTCACAGTAATTTTCATTTGGTTCTTGAATTTCATTCTGTTTTTATCTTTGCTAATACACTAAGTGATTATGAAAAAAAAATCTTATTTTGGTGTTTTGCACCATACAATATTTTAGTTACGGCACTTTCATTTCATTCATATTCTTTCTTTTTTTTCTCTTTTACTCTTTGAAAACTTTTTATTATTATTAAAACCTCAAACACAAAGATACATAGGTTACCATCATGCCCATCCTGGATACCAGGCAGCTTCAGCCTTGGCAGGCCTATATAAGAAAATACTTGTTACATATCCTTGTCAACTCCCAGGGAGACCTTTAGCAGGGAAAAGACAAAGCTTTGACTCTGAAAGTGTGATCACAAGTAAAAGATCACCCTATGAGCTGACATAAGCACCGTGATACAAATCCCTATGGAAAAGAGAGGTCAATGTGGGTTGCAGCTTCCCGCCACCTCTCCTTAAATTTGGTCACACCCTTTAAACCTGCGATGTCATCATTTCCTTTATTAATTTTATTTATTAAAGATTTTTAAAATTTATTTACTGAGAAAGAAAGCATAAGCAGGCAGATCAACAGGCAGAGGGAGAGGGAGAAGCAGACTCTTTGCTGATCTCAGAACCCTGAGATCATGACCTGGGCGAAAGATGCTTAACCCACTGAGCCACCCAGGTGCCTCATTTCCTTTATTTTTAAATGTATGATCTTTTCGGGGCGCCTGGGTGGCTCAGTTGGTTAAGCAACTGCCTTCGGCTCAGGTCATGATCCCGGAGACCCGGGATCGAGTCCCACATCCGGCTCCCTGCTCGGCAGGAAGCCTGCTTCTCCCTCTCTCACTCCCCCTGCCTGTGTTCCCTCTCTGGCTGTGTTTCTCTCTGTCAAATAAATAAAATCTTAAAAAAAAAAAAAAAGTATGATCTTTTCAGCTGAATTTATATCTAATTGAACCCCAAATGAACCCAATTACCACAAGTGAATTCACATCTTAAATTTCCCAGAATACTCTTAATTTCAAACATATTGTCCTATATATCATAAATATGCTCTTATTTTTAGACTATGTAAATTTCAATCACCTTACGCTTAAAATAACAATGTCCTCACAAAGTGCCTCAGGTTTCTGTCCTTGGCTCTATCTTGTTAATTTCTCAGAGAGGATCTGGAGGCTTACAGAATGTACATAGCTAAGAAGTGGCAGACAGGCAGCATCTGACCTACAGATACCTTTTCTCGGGCCCACACGGTGTTTTTAAAATTTTTAATTTACTTAAACACTTAAAATTCAGAAATTTTTACACAATAATCAAAATTTCTGGAGTCTGCTAAACATATACAGATGACAACACTGGACGCATATTTGTTGTCAGTTGCTATTTACCATTATATTTGTGTAGTTGTTTTTCTCACTGTGGAGAAAAAGTTAAAAAAAGAATTCCCTCTAATTTTCCTGCCTGACCCCAGTCGTCAACTTGAGTTTGTGTCCCAGGTCCCAGTTCTGGGATGTTCAGGAAAGTACAGTGTCTACACTAGATGAAACCAGACATCCTGGACTTCCACCGCTTAGCCTCTCTTTGCTTTGGCTGCCTCTTGTAAACCAGGAAGTAACGGTGTTCACCTATCTGCCAGGGCTGAGTTACTAAATGTAAAGTATTTAAGAAAATTCCTGCAGTTTTAGAAAAATAAAATGGCCCAGAAACTCTGGCATGTCTATCTTATTTACCGTTGAATCACAACCGCCAGCACAGAACTTGTAACAAAAGAGGCAGCAATAAATATTTGTATCAAAATAAGTGAGTTGTGAGGAAGACTAACAATGTAGCAATATTTAGAGGAAGCAGCTGACAGACGTGTTCCCCTCTCTACGGGAGGGACAGAAAAATGCTGTGTGCAGAACAGTTTCAACAATCAGGGATACGGAACCCTATTAGACTGGTGAGCAGTAGGGGGCAGAGGCGAGATGCAATCCTCAAATCTTCTGAAAGGCTGTCCTGAGGAAGGGGTGTATGTTCCTCACAGCCCTACTGGGGAAAATCAGGACAAGGGAATGCGCATACCAGAACACAACCGGGCTTTTTCTGGAAAGGAACTAGGAACTCACGACCCTCCCTGAACACAGCTCGGTGAGCCTCCGTGCGCGCAAGCGCCGCCCCAGATGGCGAGGCGGAGTCGCCGAAGCGAGAATTCCGCCGTAGCCGTGGTAGATTAAAACGTCGTCTGATTGGCGAGAGTTTGGCGGGAACAGGAGGACGCTAAACAAAGGAAGTGATGTCAGAGGTCGCTCACTGACGAGGGTGGGATTATGCGGCCAGAGACTGGGAATTATCATTTTGATTGGTTGTTTTTTTGAGACACGGCCCTATCAGCCTCTCGCTGCTCCTTGCTTCCGCTTGCACGTCTTGTTTTGCCCTTAGGAAAAATGGCCGCAGAGGCTTCTGGCCCCATCGGAAGCAGGGTGCGCGTTTTCATAAGCAAGGCCCGAGCCGACAGGAAAAAGAATAGAGTTCGTGAGCATTGATTGGCTGAAGCAAGAAGCGTTCTGGACGCTGATTGGCTCCATTGTTCGCGGGAAGGAGTTTGTGGCAGTAGCGGGAAGTGGGTTGGAGTTAGACGACCCACGGGACAGGCGTCTTTTGTACTTCTTTCCTGAGGGAGTCAGGACCAAGATGTGGTATAGTAAGGATGAGAGTCGCAAGGAGGATTTAGCAAGAGGGCGAGCGTCGGAAGGCGTGTGGCAGTGCGAGTGGGGGAGGGACAGGGTGGCGAGGCGGCCGGGGCAAGGTGGTGGGGAAGATTAGGGCGATGCTGGGAGTGGTTGGCCGTGGGATGAAGTCTGAGGGGGCCTGTGGATTGTTCAGAGGCTTGGAAAGCAGCACAGGGGTTGATACTGTTGTTTTATACCAGGTGGATCTGAAAGCTACAGCAGCACCTCCTTTGGCGGAGCGGGTGGCTACACGCAGTCCCCCGGGGGCTTTGGATCGCCGACACCTTCGCAGGCTGAAAAGAAATCAGTAGGTTGAAAGAGTATTTCGTTTTCTTTCATTCTGTTCTGAAGTTCCTAACTCGTCCCTGAGAGTAAATTTATGTGGCGAAAATTGTCAGACATGAACTGATTGGATAATTACCAATTACTGCTTACCAAATCTTAGGATTAAGTGCCGTTAGTTTAAAAAAGGAAATTCCTCCACTTTCACTTCCACGGTTGAATTGGCTTTATTTTGAAATTTACCAATATAACTAATGAATCTGTATTGTGGAAAAACTGGACTTATGTTACTAGCCTATTTTGCGTTCTTCATGTATTCGAATTTTTTTTTCTTTTAAGTAAATGTAATGAAGTGATAACGGTGGAAAGAGCATGGTCTTGGAAGTCAGGTCGATCTGTGTTCTACCATTGTTCTGACACACAGGGTTTCATTGGACAAATTTCTTAATGTTGGGAACCAAATGGGATGACTACGAAATGGGATTAATAATGCATACCTTAAAAGGTTGCTGTGAGACTTGATGTTCTAATATATGGTGTATATAAAGTGCCTGCCCCATAGCCATTTTCAATAAATGGTCCCAGATTTTATTTTTTAAGTTTTTATTTATTTAAGTAACCTCTGCACCCAGCATGGGGCTCGAACACAGAACTCCGAGATTAGGTCACATGCTCTTCTGACTGAGCCAGCCAAACATCCCTGGTCCCAGATCTTTTTGTTAAAAAGAAGATGAGGGTTGGAGTCGGGATAGATAGTGTCTTGAATCAGCTTTTAAGTGGCAGTATCTTTAGTGCAGCGACTTGAACCTTGTGGCTCTTGGTTTTTCTGATCTGATAATAGTACTATTATATTAATAATAGTGATAGTACTTATATCACACAGTGGTTCTGAGAATTGAGACGGTAATGTAGTGTATAGGAAAGTGATTTGTAAAAAGCTATGTAAATGCTTGTTATTCACTCTTTCAGAAATGAGTTTGCATTTAACAACCACTATTGATTTCATCCTTTAAATAGAAGGTTGATTTGGCTACTCATTAGGTGTCATTCAGATGTGGTGTTAAGATTCAGTATCAGCAGGTTCTGTATTTTTTGTACAGGTTGATAAGCTTTTTCCTAAACTGTTAATTCAGGGGTGTATGTCCATGGGAAAGAATTCACTGATAATTCCCATACATTTGGACATTGCTTTTTATTTTTCATACAGATTATTTCATATAATTCCATAATGTATTTACTAATTACACCATTGTACATCAGAGGGCCTGGGAGATGAAGGGACTGCCTAAGCTTCTATAGCTAATAAGTAAGTGGAACTAGGCGGTGCACAAAGGATGCTGAGCAAATCCAAAATCTGGTGAGCTGCTTCTCTATTGCAGTTTTCTTTTTCCCAGAAAGACCAGGGAGGACTCTAGTGCTCTTTGTCTTCCTTGAGGTTGTGAAGGAGAAAACAAAAGATAGATCATGGGTTTCATCTTTTCTAAGCTTAACTGTTCATTCCAGTCGATAAGAGTTTTTCTCTCACGATCCCTAGCTTAGGCACTCTATTAAGACAGTTTTTCAGGAGTGATGATGATTATAAGTGGAGACTCAACCCAGATTTTTTGTTTTTGAATCTAGTGCCTTTTCCACAGTAAATTAGATAAGTACCCTGTCTAAAAGGTTTCCTATCTACTGTAAACCTGTTACATTTTATTGAACCATGTCAAATTTTCAATACTGATTACTTTTTACCCATAAAAATGGTGGTTTCCATACAATGCTGTCAGAGTAACCTGTGATTCATAGTCAGCTAGAAAATTATTTTTAATTAAGTATACTTATACTAATGCATGCTCTATGACTCTCTTTGGAACAAACCAGGAATTCCTTGTAATCATAGCTTGTTAAAAAAACAGGAAATTAATTCATTTGAGATGAATTTGAAGGTATTGAATCATTATTCATATGTAACTTTTTTATCAGAAGAATAATAATATTAGTTGAATACATACTACATGTAGAAAATGGCCTTAGCACTTTTATGTACCTTGTATGTTTTGTTTACAATTTGGAAGGTGGCTATCCTCATTTGACAGAAGAGGTGGTGGCACATCCAGGGCTGTGGAGCTGGAATTGAACACAGGGCTATAGGACTGTGTGACACCAAAGCCTGTGTTCTTGTTCCTATTCCCAACAGTGGTTCTTAGTTTTCTTACACTGAAAATAACAATGAAAATCTCACCTGTGTTAAGTGGAAACAGAGTATATCATAGTGAAAGCTTAAACATGGGACCTCAGTAAATATTAAATCTATAAAACCAGTATTGCATGTAACTTCACCTGTACCATTCCATAAGGTAAAATTGAAAAACACTGTTGAGTCCTCATACCCTTCGTAAAACCTGTTGTAGATCTAATGGTGAGGAACACTAGTTGACAGAATACCATCTGCTAACCTTTTTTGAGTGCTTACAATGTGCCAGGTATTATTCTAGGTACTTCACTGTGTACTTAATTTTCACGATGTTATCATTCCTAGTCTTACCCATAAGAAAAGGAGGATACAAAAAAAAATTAAGAAAAAAAAAAGAAAAGGAGGATACGAATAAGTTGAAAACCATGACCAAGAACACACTGCTCCTGAGTGATAGAGCCACAGTCTTAACCCTCAAGCTTGATTGCTGCCTTTTGTGACTGTGCGTTGGTAGTTGGCAGGGCATGCTTTGTACCATCCTGCCAACACTCACCATTCCAAATTAGGCTTCAGCAGAAGGAAGTGCTGCAAGTGTCATGGACCTTCAGGACAAAGCTGCAGCTGGTAGATCCATGAGTGCCAAGAGTCTATTTTGTTCCATCTTACAAGAAGAATAGCTATTAGGTTGGTGATTTCTGACAAGAAAAACTCTAATCTTGAATCCACCATGCCTTTTCTTCCTTGTGCTTACTTCCTAAGTGTGTGTATGAGAACGCATATTGACCCTTAGCCTGTAATGCCCATGCTTTCTTGTATTTTTACTGTCGTTCTGTAGTATATTATGAACAGGTTTGTTATTTACATTTGTACTTCCGTTAGGTAAGAGTGTGTTGAGGGCAAACCCTATTACATTTTTCTCATCTTTATGCCGTGAGACCAGCCCTGTGCAGTGGTAGGTGACAGTAAGAGTTTACACTGTTGTTAGGCTGCTTTAGAATGGGATTTCAGTGTCCTCGTTAGACATTCTTCTGCCCAACACATTGTGTCCTTTCACTTAAAGATGTCCAGTGTGGCCAAGCCATTATCCCATTTTCCCCAGGTCTTCCATCCAGTTGTCAGAGCATCTGTCCTTAAGAAAGCTATACCTCAAATTTGTTATTTATTTATTTATTTATTTATTTTTACTTATATTTTATCACTAGACTTAGAGCAACTCCAAAGTTCTATCTCTGCTGGCCGTTTCTCAAACCTTTTCCAAATACCATCTCATGTCACTGGTGAACCAAACAGCCGGCTCCAGCTTGCCTTTGTCCTAAAACTGGAGCATAAGTTTTATCCCAGAAGCAGGTCATCCGTCCTTATGCTGTCCCACTCTGGCCTGCTCCTTTTAGTGGATCCGTAGTGCCACACAGACTTACCCATTGATCAGGAGCTTTGGAGTCAGACACCTAGTTTAAACTCTAAAGAGTGGTATTTGTTAGCTATATGATCTTGGTTTCCATCTCTGTGAAGCAAAAGTTCATTCTGAAGATTCATGAAAGGTATTAATGGGTGGTAATTATTATTTTCTTAATTGAATTTATACATTTTCTTTTCAGAGAGCCCGAGCGCAGCACATTGTACCCTGTACCATATCTCAGCTGCTTTCTGCCACTCTAGTTGATGAAATGTTCAAAATTGGGAATGTTGAGATTTCACAGGTGAGTAAAATAGTTTATGCAAGAGTCCCTTCATCATGTGAAGAATGAAATAAAAGTTATTTATTTAAAAATACATAAATGTTGTTTTAGTTTCCAGGAAAATCAAACTTGTCTTTCCTTCTGATCTAGGTCACTATTGTGGGTATAATCAGACGTGCAGAGAAGGCCCCAACCAACATTGTGTACAAAATAGATGACATGACAGCTGCACCGATGGATGTTCGCCAGTGGGTTGACACAGATGTAAGCAGTTATTTTTGAATTAGGGTGGGGTTACTTTGGGACTCGAGATATTGGACTTTTTTAGTCTTTTCAATTTCTTAGTATAAGAAAAATTTATAAGCAAGACATCACAGGCAGAAACCCTAAAATGAAAGATTAACACATTTGAATTCATAAAAATTTTAAAAATGTTCCAAACTTCACTATGTATAAACAAAGTTAAAAGGCAGGTGACAGGAGACACCAGAATGTAAACTCTGTGAAAACGGGGTTTTGGGGGGGGTGCCTGGGAGGCTTAGTTGTTAAGGGTCTGCCTTTGGCTCAGGTCATGATCCCAGGGTCCTGGGATCGAGCCCTGCATCAGGTTCTCTGCTCGTCGGGGAGTCTGCTTTTCCCTCTCTCACTCCCTCTTCTTGTGTTCCCTTTCTTGCTGTGTCTCTGTCAAATAAATAAAATCTTAAAAAAAAACAAAAACAAAACACAAAAAACAGGGTTTTGTTTGTTTTTTAAAGAAGGAAGAAGTATGGGACAGAGGCAGAGGAAGAGGAGAATCTTAAGCAGGCTCCATGCAGGGCTCAATTTCACAACCCTGGGATCATGACCTGAGCCTAAATCAAGAGTGAAACACTTGGGGCACCCGGGTGGCTCAGTCCTTAGGCATCTGCCTTCGGCTCAGGTCATGATCCCAGGGTCCCGGGATCGAGTCCCCCATCAGGCTCCCTGCTCGGTGGGAAGCCTGCTTCTCCCTCTCTCACTCCTCTTGCTTGTGTTCCCTCTCTAGCTGTGTTTCTTTCTTGTCAAATAAGTAAATAAATAATCTTTTTAAAAAGGGGGAGGAGGGTGAGACACTTAACCAACGGAGTCACCCAGGCTTCCTGCCATTTTTAATTTATTAAATTAGCATAGAACACTGTCCACTTCTGGTAAGAGTAGTAGCTACGACAGTGCCTCTAGCACTTAGTAGGCACTTAATGTAACTATTTGTTGAATGATTTGTCATCGTTTGTCAAGGGAAATGGATGCCATCCTACCTTGATGGTTTGAGTATAAATTAATATAACCTACCTGAAAAATCAGCTGGTGATCAAAGTCATGCATCATAAGAATGTTGATCTATCAGTCCTCTGCCAGAAGTTTACATTAAGGAAATAATTAAACGTGTGCAGAGGAACTCCTGGGTGGCTCAGTTGGTTAAGTGTCTGCCTTCAGCTCAGGTCATGATCTCAAGGTCCTGGGATCAAGTCAGGCTCTTTGCTCAGCGAGGAGCCTACTTCTCCCTCTGCCTGCCACTCCCCCTGCTTGTGCTCTGTCTCTGACAAATAAATAAAGTCTTAAAAAAAAAAAGTGTGCAAAGATTAATTTGTAAGAGTGTTGACATAACATTGCTTATAATAATGAAAAATTAAAAATAGTTTCAGGGGCACCTGGGTGGCCCAGTTGGTTAAGTGTTAGACTCATGGTTAAGTCTTTGATCTTGATCTCAGGGTTGTAAGTTTGAGCACTGAGTTGGGCCCTGTGCTCAGTGGGGAGTCTGCTTCCCTCACCCTCCCTTTGGCCCCTCTCCTACTTGAGTGCACTCTCTCAAATAAATCTTTAAAAAAAAAAAACCAACATGGGGCACTTGGGTGGCTCATAGTTAAGCATCTGCCTTCTGCTCAGGTCATGATCCCGGAGTTCCAGGATGAATCCCCACATCAGGGTCCCTGCACAGTGGGAAGCCTGCTTCTCCCTCTCTCACTCCCTCTGCTTATGTTCCCTCTCTAGCTGTGTTTCTCTCTGTCAAATAAATAAATAAAATCTTTTTTTAAAAAATTTTTTTCAGAGGCACCTGGGTGGCTCAGTTGGTTAATTGGCTGCCTTTGGCTTACGTCATGATCCTGGAGTGCTGAAATCAAGCCCCACATCAGGCTCCCTGCTCATGGGGAGTCTGCTTCTCCCTCTCCCCTCACCTAATTTGTGTTCTCTCTCTCTCTTTCACACTTTCAAATAAAGTCTTAAAAAAAAAAATTATTGGGGGTGCCTGGGTAGCTCAGTCATTAGAATCTGCCTTTGATTCAGGTCATGATCCCAGGGTCTTGTGACGAGCCCCATAGTGGCTTCCCTGCTCAACGGGAAGCCTGCTCCTCCCTCTCCCACTCCCCCTGCTTCTGTTCCCTCTCTCACTGTGTTTATCTCTGTCAAATTAAAAATTCTTTAAAATAAATAAATACATAAATAAAAGAATTATTTTAAAAAGCCAATTTAAAAATGCAAGCAGTAGGGCACTATTAAACCATGGTATATTTATGATATATAGCAAGTGATAGAGAAATGTATATACTGTCACAAAGTGTTTACCAAAACTTTAGCGGAAAAGAGCATGTTTGTTACAAGATAGTAAACGTGTTATGACCCCATTTTTGTAAAGCAACATTATGTATCTGTGTAAACATGGAGAAAATAAGCTAAAAGGAAATCAGTACTTTTTATTCTTCTTATTTTTAATTAGGTAAAAGACCTCTTAGGTTTTTTTATATTTTTTTTTTATTATTTATTTATTTAATTTTTAAAAAGATTTTATTTATTTGACAGAGAGAAACACAGCCAGAGAGGGAACACAAGCAGGGGGAGTGAGAGAGGGAGAAGTAGGCTTCCAGCCGAGCAGGGAGCCCGATGTGGGACTTGATTCCGGGACTCCGGGATCATGACCTGAGCCGAAGGCAGTTGCTTAACCAACTGAGCCACCCAGGCGTCCCGGGTTTTTTTTATATTTTAAAAAGACATTCACTATAGAAAATTTGGATCATAAACTTTGTATACTGTTTTATTTTAAAAAGCACAAGTTATCTATGGAGAAATAACTTAGTATTTCTGCATTCATTAATTTTTGCTTCTTGGAAAAATACAGAATAATTCATTCAGCAATTATTATTGGAGTACCAGTTTTGAACCAGACTGTGCTTGGTTCCATGTATACAAAGAATGAGAAAGACCCAGTCCTTCTGTCAAGTGGGGAGGTGGATACTAGAGTGCCTAATACTACATGAGCAAACAAAATGTACCATGCTTACTTATAAAACATTTAAAAGTCACCTGAAATCCTACATTCCAGAGGGGACAATTGCTCTAATAGGTTTTGGTAAATATCTTTTCAGACATTCTTTCTGTATATCTGTACATAGAAATGTATGCAGTCTTACATAAAGGATAGATGATATATAATTTTACATATATATGTGTATATATATTATATATATTAGTCTCTACACCCACACAGGGCTCAACCCCAGAACCCCAAGATCATGAGCTAAGCCAAAGGCAGATGCTTAACCGACTGAATCACCAGGCACCCCATATTTAAACATTTTATTTATTTATTTTTAAAGATTTTATTTATTTGACAGAAACAGACAGGGAGGGAACACAAGCAGAGAGAGTGAGAGAGGGAGAAGCAGGTTTCCTGCTGAGCAGGGAGCCCGATGTGGGACTCCATCCTGGGTCTCCAGGATCATGACCTGAGCCAAAGGCAGTTGCTTAACTAACTGAGTCACCCAGGTGCCCTAAACATTTTTTAATCAAAAAAGAACTTCAAGATTTAGCTTACGCATATTTCTTATAAATAATATGTACGTATTTTAGAAAACTCAAAAAGAAATATTAAAATTAATTATAATTATCCTCGTTAATCATTGTTAGTATTCTGGTGTGTCTTTTCCTCCAAGTGGGAAATCAGCTTTTTTTTTTTTTTTTTTTTTTTGAATAAAATATCGGGTTTTAATGGAGTAGACAGAGGAGGTGACAATAGCTGAAAACAGAACTAAATCAAAACTAAGCAACCAAGTTATTACCACATCTCAAAATGGCAGGCACATGGTACTCACGCTACAGCAGTCTTCATGCGCCCATGCTAAAAGAGTTCCAGGACCATGGCACATTCTAGAGAAATGTATACCCTGCTTAAGGGAAATCAGCTTTTTTTCCCATGTGTCCCCACAACTGGTCTTCTCTGACAATAAATAGAAATCTACATTATTAGTTGCAATGGTGTGAAGTATCCCATTATATGAATGTGTTATTGTTGTTGGATATTCAGGTTGTTTTTAATTTTTTAGCATTTTTTTTTAAAGATTTTATTCATTTAACAGAGAGAAACACAGCCAGAGAGGGAACACAAACAGGGGGAGTGAGAGAGGGAGAAGCAGGCTTCCCGCCAAGCAGGAAGCCCGATGTGGGACTCGATCCCGGGTCTCCAGGATCATGACCTGAGCCGAAGGCAGTCGCTTAACCAACTGAGCCACCCAGGCGCCCCAATTTTTTAGCATTTTAAACTATGCCGTATGAATAGTCATAAGGCTGAATTTTTAAAAAATTTTTATTTACGTAGTCTCCATACCCAATGTGGGGCTCAAACTCATGACCCTCAGATCAAGAGCTACATTTAAAAGCTAAATCTTGGGGCCCCTGGGTGGCTTAGTTGGTTAAGCATCTGCCTGGAAGCAGGTCTTGATCTCAGGGTCCTGGGATTGAGCCCTGCTTTGGGCTCCCTGCTCAGCAGGGAGCCTGCTTCTTCCTCTGCCTCTCCCCTTACTTCGGCATGCACACTCCCTTTCTCTCTAACAAATAAAATCCTTAAAAATAAATAAATCTAAATTTCAATGCAGGTTCTTAATTCCTTAAATTCCTAAATGTAAAATTGCTGTGCTGATAAGTATATCCACCAAAAAGTCATATGCCCAACAGCAGTGAGCAAGAGTGCATTGCATACTTGTTTGCTTTCTTTCTCTTTCTTTCCTTTCTTTCTTTGAGGGAGAGATAGCACAGGCAGGAAGAGTAGCAGGCAGAGGGAAAGGGAGAAGCAGACTCTCCACCTAGCAGGGAGCCTGATGGGGGACTCGATCCCGGGACTCGAAGCAGGCGCTTAAGTGACTGAGCCACCCAGGCATCTGACTAGTTTGCTTTTTTGATGATGTACTTAACATAGAACTTTGGAACTGGAAATTATCTTTAGAGGTCTTTTTATTCTAATGCCTTATTTTCTAAAAAGGTAAATTCTAAAAGGCAAGCAACTAGTGCCACATGAAGATCCGTTAGTGCTCTAACTTTATAATGCTCTTTCTGACAAAATTCAGCAGTTGTTTTGTTTTGTTTTTTAGCAGTTTTGAAGTTTCACCTCATGTGATATGTTTGTATTTATCTTTTAGGATGCCAGCAGTGAAAACACAGTAGTTCCTCCCGAGACATATGTGAAAGTGGCTGGCCATCTAAGATCTTTTCAGGTAAAGTCAGAAAAAACGATAGTTAAAGTATATTTGTGTCATGCAATTTCTGGATTCATGCCTGAGTTTAGGATACTTGAGATTGAACCATGTCTTTTTGTTAAATTGGAATTAGATTGAAATTACTTCATTATTCTCTTCCAAGAGAAATAATGGGCTTTTAGCTTAATATAAAACTAACAGAGGGATGCCTGGCTGGGTCAGTCAGAAGAGCATGCAACTTTTGATTGAGGTCAAGCCCCATGTTCAGTGGAAAATCACTTTAAAATCCTTGAACACACACACAACTAATAGAATGGTAGAGAAAGAACGGGATCCCTTCCTTTAATTGCCATCCATGGCATCCATTAGGGGTAAAAGGGAAGAACACTGGATTTGGAGTCAGGTGACTATACTCTGCTTGATTGTGTAACCTTGTGCAGCTTATTGAACACCTCTGAGCTGGTTTTGTTTTTTTCTTCCATTAATGACTATATTAGGATTAACCTTGAGTTAAAAATTTTAAGTATATAGCACATTTTTTTCCGTATTGACAAAATATCGTAACCAAGACGAGTGCCATAGTGTTTTGACCCAAGGTTGATTTAAATGTGCTTGTCCTTTACTCACACTTTTCTCTTTATTTTATTAGAACAAAAAAAGCCTTGTAGCCTTTAAGATCATGCCTCTGGAGGATATGAATGAATTCACCACACATATTCTGGAAGTTGTCAATGCACACATGATCTTAAGCAAATCTAACAGCCAGGTGAGCAACTTTACTCTCAGAATTTTTTCTCTTCTCTGGAAAAACATAGATGGCTTCAATTTTCTTGACGTTTTGAAGGTTGAGCCAGAAGAAAGGCCTCTCTCAGTCCTCAGAACATTTTCTTCATGAGCTTTTGCCATGTTATTTTATTCCAAAGGAATTATTCCTTTTTCTCTCAGGATTACAAGTTCCTCTAACCCCACTGACTTGGAAGGCCAAGGCCTAAGACAACTTTCATGTGTAAACACATAACTGTAGACTGAGTGCTTGGCTCCGGGATGGTATTCAGAGATTGCCCAACGTGGACAGCATTTTACTGCTTTTCTTTTCACCTCTTGGCTGAATAGGAAAAATTATGCATCGTTATTTTGTCCCTGAAGTTATCGTACCTGCTTCATATTGAAATTTTTCAACATTATTTTCTGCTGTGTAATTCCATTTGGCCAGTCCATCAAGGGCCACACAGAAGGTTTGTTTATTCTTACATTAGAATGTCCGTAGTTTGGGGTACCTGGCTGGCTCAGTTGGTATGGTAGAGTATGTCATTTTTCATCTTCAAATTGTGAGTTCAAGGCCCACGAGGTGTGGAGCCTTCTTTAAAAGGGGGGGGGGGGGGGGTGCCTGGTGGCTCAGTGGGTTAAAGCCTGTGCCTTCAGCTCGGGTCATGATCTCAGGGTCCTGGGATCGAGTCCCACCCACCCCCTCTCTCTGCCTGCCTCTCTGCCTACCTGTGATCTCTCTCTCTGTCAAATAAATAAAATCTTTAAAAAAAAAAAAAGTCCTTAGATGATTCTGGTGCCCAGGTGGAGGATTATTGGTTACAGAGTAGGAAAGGCTAGAGAACTTGTGAGCCATTGAGGATGCTGTTGAATCCCATTCTGTGCCAAACATTTTGGTAAGCACTGGGGATACAGAGAGAAAACCATTCATTTATTCCTTTCTTTGAGAAATATTTATTGATCCTGGTGTGTACCAATCATTATTCTAGGCCCTTAGCAGGTTTCAGCTAGGGAGCGACATGGTCTAATATGTTTTTTAGAAAATTCTCTTGGGCTGGGCTGCTGTATAGAGTGTAGATGAGGCACCAGGAATAGCAGCAGAATTAATCTGGGAATGGTAGCAGCAGCTGGGATAAGGAGTGTTTAGAAGATAGAGCTAACAGGACTCAGTGGGTTACATACAGGATGTAAAGAGGGAGGATTCAAAAAAGACTTTGGGGCTTGAGCAGCTAAGTGAAGCTAGTACACTTGGAGGGTAAAATCCAGAGTTCTGTTTGGATTTGCCAAGTATGAGGTGCCAGGTAGATATCCAAGTAGAGAACAGAATGGATGCTTGAATATGTAGAGGTGGGATCCGAGGGAGAGGTCCGAGCTAGAGGTGGAACTTCAGGTGTCATCGTGTAGGTGGGTATTTAAAGCCAAAGCCTCGGGTGAGATGAGATAGCTGGGGAGTTAAGAGGTCAGAGACCTGAGCTCTGGGATATACTAACCTTTAGAAGTCTGGAATAGAAGAGGAGCCAGTGGAAGTAAAAAATTGCCAGTTGGGCAGGAGGAAACCAGGAAATGTGATTCTGTAGAATATTCTGAAAGGAGTATTTTAGGAAGGAGAGGGTGGTGATCAACTGAAGAATGCTGCCTTGGAAGTCAAGGCAGGTGGTGGCTCCCCTGCTCAGCGGGAAGCCTGCTTCTGCCACTGCCCCTGCTTGTTTTCCCTCTCTCACTGTGACTCTATCATATAAATATATATATATATATATATATATATAAATAAATTTTTTAAAAAAGATTTTATTTATTTATTTGACAGAGAGCGAGATCACAAATAGGCAGAGAGGCGGGCAGAGAAAGAGGGGGGAGCAGGGTCCCCAGTTAGCAGAGAGCCAGATGTGGGACTAGATCCCAGGACCCTGAGATCATGACCTGAGCCGAAGGCAGAGGCTTAACCCTCTGAGCCACCCAGGCACCCAATAAATAAATAATCTTTTAAAAAGAAAGAAAGAAAGAAAAAAAATAATAGAATTGGGTAGAAAGTTTAGGATGTTTCCTTTATCATACTTAATGGCATATATATGTATCACACATTCCATAAAAGTGATTTTTAAAGTGAGAATGGCTGGTGAGGGAGTGGAAACTGGGAGTCAGGCAGTTACACCAAGGAGTAAATAAAACACCCTTTCCTGCAAAGAGTTTGTCTTTGAGCAGTGGAGATTCAGATCACCTAACCAGTAAAAGCAGGATAAGTGGCAAGCACGGGGTATCGTGGAACCGCAGAGAAGGGTTTCCCATCCTGAACTGGACATCAGGAAAGACCCCTTAGAGGAGGTGATGCCTAAATCAAGTCCTAAAGGACACATGAGGTGGGGTTACCTGAAGCAGGACATGAGGCCCTTACAGCGAAGTATCTGGGTAAGAAATAGCATTCAGTTCAGTATTATTGGATCATAAAACGTGAGACTTCTGTTTTACCAGCAGGCAGCATGAAGCCATCTAGCTTGAAAACAAGGGACCATGATTGATTTTTATTTATTACCTCAAAACAGTAGGCATTTAATGAGCATTTATTGAATGAAATAAACCCCTGACTGGATGGGGTTTCCCCTCATGAGCTTCTGCTGTGCTCTTATAGCTTATCTGTTATGGGTACTTAACATTTGATGTTCTGTCATCCTTATTTATTTAGTTCAGTGGATAAAACATTAAGCACATCCTTACTGCAGCAGGCACTGTAAAAATGGAGGGGCTTGTGGTGGAAAGTGCCAGGCGAACAGTGTGATGGCTGCTGTGAGTGCCGAGAAGGAGGAACATGGCGGACTTGGCTTGGGGCATGTTGGAAAGCTTTGCAGAGGCAGTGACAATTAAGTTGAGTTTTGAAGGATGAGAAGTCAGTGTTTACCAGGCAGATGAGGGGAAGAGCATTCCCGACAGGGAACAACATGTTCGGGGGCAGAGGCATGTTTGTAGTTAGCCAGAAGTCCAGGTGCAGCTGGGGAGTAAAGTGTCAGGAAGGAATGGTCAAGACTAAAACACATTTTGACATCTCTTTGTGGTTGGTCTTGAATGTCTAGGTTTATATTATTTTCACAGGCAGGGGGAGCCACCTGAAAGCTTTACAGCAGAGGAGGGACATGATCTGAAACTGTTACCTGGTAGCGAAGACAGGAATTGAGTGGAATAGGAGAGACTAGCGGCTGAGATGCCGTGGGGAGGCCAGGGTGCGGATGATGGACTTGAGCTACACGGAAGCTTGTGTGATAGGCAGGGGTGACAGACTGGGAGGGGAGTGAAGGGACTCGGGACTGACGTCTGCAGCCTGGGTTAGCTTTACTCACTGAGGTGGGGTAGAGCAGGGCAAGCAGGTTTGGGGAAGGTCATAATCTTCAGAGTGTGTGAGCGAGATGGATTATCCAGTCCGTGGCTGGGAATAAGAATTTGTGGCCCAGGAGGAGGTCTGGGATGGAATCCTGGGGGAACAATCCTTAGGGACTAGGCAGAAAGGCTGGTGAGGGATACTGAGAAGGTAGAGTTTGAGAGGTAAGTGGAGAACTAGAAGAATATGTGATCAAGAAATCTAGGGAGCGGTGGGTACATTTCAAGAAGAGTGTAGTCAGCGTGTCTTTCTGAGAAGCAACGTTAGGACTGAAAGAGACTTTTGACTATATTGGTTGAAAAGTCATTGGTGACTTCAGTGAGAACAATTTCAGAGGTATATTCAGTAAGAGTGCAAATATAGTGGGCTGGGGAGTGACTAAGAAGAAAGAAAATGGAAACAGTGGGTATAGTCTCTTGTTATTAAAAATTTGGTAATGAGGGCGCCTGAGGGGCTCAGTGGATTAAAGCCTCTGCTCAGGTCATGATCTCAGGGTCCTGGGATTGAGGCCTGCATCGGCCTGTCTGCTCAGCAGGGAGCCTGCTTCCTCCTCTCTCTCTCTGCCTGCCTTTCTGCCTATTATGATCTCTCTCTCTGTCAAATAAATAAATAAAATCTTTTTTTAAAAAATTGGTAATGGGTGCCTGGGTGGCTCAGTTGGTTGAGCGACTGCCTTCAGCTCAGGTCATGATCCCGGAGACCCAGGATCGAGTCCCACATCAGGCTCCCTGCTCAGCGGGAAGCCTACTTCTCTCTCTCTCTCTCTCTCTCTCTCTCTCTCTCTCTCTCTCTCTCTCTCTCCCCCTGCTTGTGTTCCCTCTCTGGCTATGTTTCTCTCTGTCAAATAAATAAAATCTTTTTTAAAAAAAATTAAAAAATTGGTAATGAGAAAAGAACAAAGTGTGGTGGGAACTTTTTTTCCCTCTCCTTGTCATGCTTCATATGTGGGGGACAGTAAATGCTTGAGCTGGGGGAGGGGAGGAGTGAAATGGTGAACCCTTATCGTGGTGAGCATCTGGTAGTACAGAATTGTCAAATCACTATGCTGTACACCTGAAACTAACATATATAACATTGTGTGTCAACTATACTTGAATAATAAATTTTTTTTAATAGTAAAATCAGGAGCAAGGTGAGAATTTCCTCAAATAAGTAAATGAGTGAGCAAGTGCATGTTTGAATAATAAAGCGCCAAGGATAGATACCATTATAGCAAATCTTCTAGGTGCTAGTTTTCCTCTGGTTCCCCTCAGTAGCACAAAAACAAGAAGGAACAGGAGGTACACCTTTCTCTCTGATATTATGTGCTTCATAGAATTATTTTATCTTCCTTTGAAATGCTTGTTAATGATGATAGTTGTTGCTTCGAGTATAAGCAATTGTTATTGGGAAAACCGCATAAATTATTTTTGTAAGCTGCTTATTAACAGGCTGTAACACAATAACAAGGACTGTGTTGAAATTGGTAAATGTTCTAATGCTGTGAATTTCTTTCTTAATTCAGCCCCCAGCAGGGAGAGCACTTACCAGCAATCCAGGAATGGGTGAAATAGGGAACTTTGGTGGGAATAACTCCATACCAGCAAATGGCCTCACTGTGGCCCAAAATCAGGTAAACGCTGAGGGGCTCCAGAAATCCAAGACACAGACCATCTTAAATTTGTTACTTCCTTGATGAGTCTAGGGCTTGTCTAAGGACCTGACTCATTTCTTTCTTATCAAAGGACTCTGGTTTACATAAGAGAGTTGATATAGAGAAGTCACTAAAATCATTCTCATTTGAATCTTCAGGTGCTGAATCTGATTAAGGCTTGTCCAAGACCTGAAGGATTAAACTTTCAGGAACTCAAGAACCAGCTCCAACACATGACTTTAGCGTCAATAAAGTGAGTATTTGGTTTCTATCAGCTAGAGTTCCAGAATCAAACCCATTTTACCTCACCAGGGCTTCCTGGTAATGAGACGTGAATAACAAATAAAAATAAAACTGTCAGCTGCCATCTTATTGACAGCAGGGAAGTTGTTCAGTCATGGAAAGACAGAAAAAGGACTCACAAAGATAATTGCTACCTGTCACATTACTGGTTCACTTGTTCATTTAACAAATAGTGATTCCCATTATATGCAGGGGATATAATTTTGAGCAATATTGACCAGATAAAATTTAACCTCTTGTGGAATTCCATTTGGAGTAGTGAGATCCTTAGCTCTTGGTCCTCAGATGTACAGTCCCAGTGGTGTTGCTGTCCATTGTGGAGATGTGCATCTGGCCATCTGCACCTGAAACCGCGTCAGGCCTTCCAGCGCCCTTCTGATTCCATGTCAGACAAACAGCTTCCTGATTCCGATGAACCAGTCAGACAAGCTGAGTATTTTGGTGCCTTTGATAGTTACTTGTTACTGTAAATCTGTTGATATTCTAGGTTTACATAGAGAAAAGAAAGGCTTAGGTCTAATTTCATTTCCTGTTTTATAAAGTGAAGATATTAATTCCTATCTCAGAGTTGCAATAATGATGAGATACAGAAACACTGTCACATAGTAGTTGCTCTGTAAATTATTACTGTTAATAAATATGTTAACTGTTATAAATTACTGTTAGTTAATAAACATTATTAAATACGTTACACTGATCCTGAGGGTCTTGGAGGGTTTGAAGGTGTCCTCCCATTTCTGGAAAAGACCTTTCTTTATGTCCTACAACTTTATTTCCCAAAGGGTTGGTGGGTGGATAGAGAGAAGGAACTTTGAAAAATAGCTGTTTATGCTAGGAGTTTTGTGTGCAAGCTGGAGTGTGTTTTTAGATTCTTGTTTCGGTTTGCTTAGCCTGGCATTTGAGTTCAGCTGTGTTTTCTTGCCTTTACACTTTTTGGGAGAAGGGTGCAAGGCAGCTCCAGTAGCCAGTGTCCAGGCATGATCTCACTTGCAGTTTTACTATAGCGTTTCTCCCGGGAAGAGTTCCCTGTGAGCAGAATAGCTATGACTTCTTAGCTAAGGTAGAAAGTGGGAAGTGAGCAAAATCTGTGGTTGGCCATATCCAAAATTCAGTTTTCTTTCTTCGTCATCATCTGAAACTGAGCTCTTTCTTCCCCTGCGTTTCTTTCTAGGCAAGCTGTGGATTTTCTTAGCAACGAGGGACACATCTACTCCACTGTGGACGATGATCATTTTAAATCCACAGATGCAGACTAACTGGATCTCATTGAGTACCCAGGGCATTTTCCAGCTGGCCTGTTTCCATAATCTCTTGCCTCCCACTGCGTATCTGTTGGGCCAATTGGCTTCTAGGGAGTAGGTTTCATCTAGTAGGGGCACATTTAGCATCCTTTTGAAACTTACGGCTCTTCTGGCTTTTTGTTTGTGGTTATTTTTGTTTTTTGAAGCTCAATTTTGGGCAGTTGATAAAAATGTAAACCTGGGTGGACTTTCTTAAAGAAGTTACAGATCAGGGCACCTGGGTGGCTCAGTCAGTTAAGCATCTGCCTTCGGCTCAGGTTATGATCCCCGGGTCCTGGGATCGAGCCCCAAGTCTTCCCGTTCAGTGGGGGGTCTGATTCACCCTCTGCCCCCCACACTTTGTCAGATAAATAGATGAAATCTTTAAGGAGA